>UYYA01004117.1:0-165262 GCA_900624975.1 Angiostrongylus costaricensis | reverse complement strand
AAGCAACCTGAACACCAGTGATCAGGCTGCGCCTACTCATAACCAGTATCATTGTTACATTAATTGTAGAATTGTATTGTTATGATTGTTGTATAATTATGATAAACGGTTTAATTACCCAAGTTTGAGGTTTCCGGCATTGTGACTACCATTTACAAGAAGTCCCGCGTGGCATACACAAAGGCGAGCAGCAAATTCCGACCGAATCATCTTAACTACTTGGTATTCCTATATAATCTAGCCGTCCCACCATAAGAACTGAACTGCGTCAAATTATGCCTCTGGGTTATATCGTAGTAGTCCAAGATTTCAAGATGGTCAGAGATCTAAACATTTATGTCTCATGTTGTCTTAAAACCCAATTTTGTTTCCAAAACTTAGGTCGAATTATGCACATCTTATATTATGGCACAAATGTGCAGAGCAGTGGTTAGAGATGCCCAGCAAATACGACTGTTCGCTGATTCGTTCTCGCACCTGCCTGATCACGTCCCTACCACTCCACACCTGTTGGATAAAAACACTGAATTCACGTATCAGTAGGCCACCATAGGTCCTTCTATAGGCAAAATATGCATTCAATCCCTTCTAACAATAAATGAATTCGAATGCATGGTGCACCACTCAGGGAATGATCAACGCCGAGCACTTCATCCGTACTGTTTCTATCACAACAAATTGTAGTAGCCTAAACCAAAACACTATTCTTCACTGAAAAGGTAAAAGGCATTTTTTCCATCACGGTAAACTAATATGCTCTTGACCACTACCAAGTTCTAGATGACGTACGGACCGATGGCTTGATAATTGAAGAGTTTCTCATCAGCTGAATGATTATATGCTTCAAAAAAAAGGTGATAGGTGGAAAGTCTAATGAATATGCCGGATGGAGAAGAATATCTTATCTCAACTCTAAAAGATTTCCCAGTGGTAACAACATTTCTTGCTCCCATCGTTGACGTTGAGAGTTCTGATGTGTTTTGTTGATTTCCTGACAAGTACTCTTTGGTGCTAGCGATTTTCCCAGGATTCAAGCAATGACGGTGTATAAATCCATCTTTGAGAAAATAAAACAATCTTCTTCTGGTGTTCATTTGGCTTCAGTGGAATTTCAATGCTTCATCGTTGTCCAATTATTCCGGTAAACGTTGGAAGATGCATGGAATTAGGCGCTGATGGAATCTTACAATGCCAGCAAGAATCGATTAGTCTTTAATGCTTAAGGAATCGAAGTATGGGTTTCAGAGCGAGTTATTTTTTGTTCATTACGTGCGACATCTATTCGTCCAATTTCCTGAAAACTCTTCACTTCGATCGAGGAGTCACTGAAGTGTCGCTTTTTTACTCTCTGTTCTTCCGTAGGCTGTCAAATCACTCTGAGTAGAGTTACTTAAAGTCTTCAGCGCAACTATCGTTAATGACATCGGATTGTCCACACATTTGCCACCTTAATTTTGCCAGTTCCATTACGAAATCTTCGAATACGACGGTGTACCTTACGACAACCAGGAAGTCCTCGTTGACTGCAACCACCATTTCCGTTTGTGCGGTTTTACGTCTAAGTTTGATTTTCACAAAAATACTGCTTTTCAGCGTAATTCATTAAAATATTTAGCTCAATTCTCCAACAGACCACCAAATTGCTACTATGGATTCCTTGGGTTCAAATTTGGCTGTGGGAAGTGTTTGGAGACTTCATCTTGTTCCAGACACTGGGGCTGAATATCGTCGTTTGTCTATTAGCATCCACTTCCCATAGTATATCATAATCCCATTGAGAAATGGATGGCTTTTATAGCATAAACGATGAACAAAAAGGTTCATAACAGCGATCTCTTTCTTCCCAGGATCGACTTTCTATTAACCTCAGAATATGAATGCGTCATTTTCTTGTTCAGCAATCGTGGGGTTGTTATATAGCATACATTTACTTCCATAGAAAAGCACACAGTACAGTACAATAGTAGCTGACGTTTCGGCAGTATCGTTTCTTCAGAGTCGATCCTGGGAACAATCTCGCGATCTCTTTGTTTTTTATTGAATTTATGTGACATCCATTCCCCAATCGTTTGCATCCATCGAGTGTTTTCCAAATGATGAGCGATGACTGAAGTGTTAATAATGAATCCCTCTGCAGGCTACCAGGTAATTTTTTAAGGTTATCTTCGATTACTGTCCTTAGATGATTGCATTTAACAGTCAGTGGGTACCTACGACCTTCTTCATTCTCAACATATATTTGTGCGAACAAAATCCTCGAATCACCAATGCTTCTGCGCTTGGAAGCACCTCGTTGAGTAGTCTGATGACATGTCCAGCTAATACCAAGGAGTTTTACCAAGGTGTCTTCAGAAAGAAGAAGAACAGGTTTTTTTTTTGCAAGACGGTATTATTTCAACAAATGCACTTTCCATTAAGTCATTATTGCACGGCAAATAGTTAAGCAGAAAATAAAAACCACGTAAGCTCTATATCACTAGGATGCTGAGATATGAGCAAAATGCGGAACCTCACAAGGACTTCGAACACGCCATAACTGCTGCCATTGGGTCACGTTCCCTCCAGCACACCAACCGAAGTCCTTGGTTTGCCTTTCCCTCAGCCATGTTTTTACGCCACCATTGCTGTCAGCAATGGAAAGAGGAAGAATGTAAAAATACAGAATACAGGGTATAGAGTATATATATATATGTATATATATATAATATAGAATACGGAATATAGCAAAAGGAAAGGCAGTGAGTAAAAGTTGTAGTATTGCGATTTCGACTGCGGCTAACTATATTCAATACTGATTTGTGCTCTCCAAATCATTCCTGTTGACGGATGATTGCTGATAGCACTGTTATGGTAAAAAAAAACTGGCTGAGAGAAAGGCAAAGCAAGAGTCTAGATGGTGCAGTGGATAATGAGTGAGCTTCTACTAAGGGCACTCACGAATTCGAAGCCCACACGAGCACCTGAGTTTTGCTCATATCTCAGCATTCTTTTGGCTGTATTTCACATCATACTTTGCTATGAAGAAACAATAAGCAGTAGATAAGTACTAAAACATTGGGAAATATAAATAAAGACATGTATTTTGTAAAATGCTTTGTCACAAACATTCCATTGTCCTTGAACTCACCTAGTACAGGTATAGCACATATTTCTTGAGACAACAGGAGAATTAGGAAATAAGATCGTTGTTTTTGCTGTACTGCAGCGCTCCTATAGAACTGTATGTTATCTGTCTTCCCGTTCATAATCAAGTAAGTCGAACGGGTCCCAGTAACATCTCCATTATTCCCTGTCGCATGGAAAAGTGGTGGGCTGCCTTCGCTAAAGGGACTCATTCAGTACCATACTTTTCTTCTAAGTTCTTCATGAAGAATTCTGAGTATTCGGTCAAACGACTTCATGCTGTACGTAAGACATCCCCAGGAATCCAGTCCCTAATGGCTCTTGCCATCAGCTATCGCTTAGACAAAATCACATCTCTGGCCTATCTTAATTTAGAAATTTTGGGGTGCATAATGCTGTCCCTCTTTTGTGATCGTTGACGTAGCTCGGAATATTGGATTGCCAGTCTCACTTGCGTAATAGGCGATAATTCCTGGGCATTACTCAGTGTTTCCATCGTGCTTGTGCAGGTACCAGGCTTCAGACGTGTGAATCAAGCTTGGAGGAACCGTAGGGTGGCAAAGCGAGAGTGAAGTCTCTGTTTTCATTTTTATCCTCTTCGCTATATCGTTTGCGTTCTTCTAAGAACTCCATGTTGCTTATTTTCTTCTCTTCATTTTTAGAGCTAAGTGGTTCATCATGCTGAATTATCGATCGAAATACAAACGGCTGCAGCATTCGGACCTCATTCTATTGAATTTGGATGAAGCATCAGAAACAAATCCGCTTCATTAATATTGCTTTCCCGAGATTCAATCGAAGACCAATCCTTTCAAAAATGGCGACGAAATGTCCCGAAATTTTCTCCCTTATCCTAAGGGTTAGCAATCTACACTAAGTTATTCCATTCCAATTTCTGTGTAACATTCTCAAGTTTCGTTACAAATAATTTTGACAGGAGTGTTTCGCCTTGTGAGGAACAACTGGAACGCATAGGGCTAGAGACAGTGAAGTAGTAGTCAAGCCCTTACGTAGGCTCAAGGCGCTGTTTTGCTCAATTCCGCCTCAAACCAATCAAGGCTCCAATTTCTCTGTAGGTGAATTACAACCAGATCTGTCGGAGAAATTCGGTTAGATCCACGATAACCAGACAGAAATACTGACTTGAAGTTTTTGGGTAAGGCAGTCGTATTCCTCATCGATGCTGTCGACAACGGCATCTTCTCAATAGCGGATTTGTAATCTTAATAATCCCCGAATAACGACGTATTTCTGATTTCGTCTCTTGAATATCGCAACTACGTCTCCTTTCTGTAAAACCAATAGTTTGGCCCGAAGTGTGTGATAGTAGTTTCTCACGTGAAATTTTGGTACAACTGCGATGTTGGTTAGACGACATCTTCGATTTGCTGTGATACTTTGTTATGGGCGCCCCATTGAGAGACATCCCATTTACATCATTGAGAGAAGTCTTCTGGAAGCCTGAATTCCCATGAATGGTTTTTGCCATCGTAATAAACTCACAGTCGTGCACTCAGATTCATATTTATTTGTCCTAATGTAAAATTCTCCAAACGCTCTCCTAGGTCCACTCTTATCGTTGAAGTCGTACGTGATGACCTAGTAGAAGGGAATGTCTCTTACCTATACGAGGGATTACATTTTATTCCGCGCGCTGACTTCGACCAAACCTACATTCAAGGGCTGCAAGAGCCCATGAGGAGACAGAAAGCTATCTATAGCATTCTATCGTGAAAAGACATAGAAGTATGGATGGTTGTGGAAAAACGTAGTGCTTTACGCGTCCGTTAAGCAAGATCTGGTCCGTGAGAGCAATCACTAAAGACTTCGGCTGTGGTCGATCAAGAAGCAATTACAGGTGATGCAGACATTGGAATGAAGGAGCGGGAAACCATACTAATAGTCTTAACTCTTTTATTTACTGCCTTTTTCTTCTTAATGGCAGGGTATGTTGTGAAATATAACTCGTATGAAATGCTGAGATACCTGCAAAACTCCGGACCACAGGTGTATGCAGTGGGGAACGAACACGCGCTGTTGTCCTTACCGGGGAGCAGCGCACTTCATCACTACACCATCCGGGTCCTTCGCTTTGCATGTATCTCAGCTAGTTCTATCGATCTTTTTTGCCATCAGCAATCACCCGTCAACGGGATTGATCTGAGAAGCCCAAATCGGCATTGAACCCAGTTAATCTGAGGCCTCGTTATAATCACAATCTTGACTCTTTTATTTACTGCCTTTTTCTTCTTAATGGCAGGGTATGTTGTGAAATATAACCCGCATGATCCCGTTGACGGGTGATTGCTGATGGCAAAAAAGATCGATAGAACTAGCTGAGATACATGCAAAGCGAAGGACCCGGATGGTGTAGTGATGAAGTGCGCTGCTCCCCGGTAAGGACAACAGCGCGTGTTCGTTCCCCACTGCATACACCTGTGGTCCGGAGTTTTGCAGGTATCTCAGCATTTCATACGAGTCATACTAATAGTTTCAGAGCGTGTAGAATTTTTTCTTAGTCTTAATAAACGATGTTATCACATACAGCAAATATCAAGGAGGCCGTACTTGAGCGATGAGACGGTTGAGGTTCGTGTACGTAGGTTTAGTGAGATCCAGATTTGTTCGACATATGTCATACATGGCTTCGTTGTCTACGATCAACGAGCAATCTACGTGTTCCACTGTGGTATGAGTGGTGAGCATTGAATTGTACGGTTCAACCATCGCAGTGGATGCCTGCATGAATGGATCATGAATCAATGGATCATCATCGGCTTTTTCCGAATAAAAACTGGTCTAGAATTTCAATATAACGAAAACTGCAGAATCACCTGTGGTGCAGGATAGATGCAAAATACGAGTTTGCTTTTCTTACCGTATTCAACGAATAGGCTCTCCATTAGGAACGCCGTGAATCCGGAATCGATGCCGCCACCGCACTAATGGAGCACAAGGAAACCCTAAGTTGATCTCTTTATAACTTTTGCACGATGTAAAGTATACATAAAAAATGTATTGTTTAAGATGTTTGAGACAAAGGTAGAGGAAAACTTTCTAGCACCTTTTTTTGGAAACTATAGCGATTCATTCTAGTGCCACGAGTACCAACAATACTACTTCTAGAAAAATTGACAACGTCTTGCTTTCAAAAGGATTGAAGTAGTTAAGGAAAGAAAAGAAAGGACTGCTAGCTTTTCGCTTTCACGTCAAGAGAACCATCGTAGCTCTCATGAGGCGGAAGTTATCTCAATTTACAGTAATACTGCATGATCCTGTTTATCTCGATCAGTGATTTACACAAAATTCATTGTTTTCGACGAAGAGCTTTCCACCACTTCCTTTAAAGAGCCTACTTTGTAAAACTCTTTAAGCATGTGGTTAACAGAAAGTTGGGACCGCCTTTTAAAAACACTGCTTTTTCATTTATGAAATAACCATGGTGATCGTTCATTCTAGCCTAATAGTAAGGCAAAGCGTGGATATTTTCCTCTGTAAAATGCACAGGCTGCTCGAGACCCTACTTGAAGTCATTGAAGTTCATGAAGTGTTTTTTACGAAGGAGATTTTGTGCTACTCAGAAAAGATCCAAGATACAGGTTACATATAGTCCGGGCTATACCCATAATGTGAAAAAATTACAAGCCTTTCCTCGTCCATCGTGACAAATTGACGAGTGCACGTGTAATTTCCGTGGATTTCCGCACCTCCAGTCCACTTGAGAAGCGCGCCACGGCACTTCACCTCGAATGATGTACGAATTTTAGCAATTTATGTCCACTTGAGAGGCGCACCACAACACATCATCCCGAAGTGTTGACTTGGATAAGAAAAACTCGCACTCATCAGCTGCGTTGGTCGGTGAGTAGCAATTGATGATAGTGATCTTCTTATGATGCGACAGTTGAAGACGGAGGACGGCTATGCGGGGGGAAAGGATCATGTATGAGTCGACGAGATGGACAATGGACGGGTGGACGACTGAGCCTACGTCACCGCCATTTCGTGACGAGACCTTTCCTCCACAAGGGTCCCGTTGTTTAGTTGGCGTATGTCGGTCTTCTCGATTTTTGTTTCTTATAATACGATCACATGAAATTTAATGCAATCTGCAGCTACGAGAAAGGCGTGAAGATCGGCGTCTGTGGAGAGCGTTCTGGCATAATACGTGCATAGTAAGAAACTATCTCCACGACGTGTCGTGCGTGTGCTCGTCAGTCCCGGTTCCACTGATGTGCTGCTAAACCCGAGATTTTCTGGACTGTCACCGCCTGGCGTCATAGACGGGAGTACCCAGTGGCGGGGTACTGTGGCTGGCCCATTGCTGGCTGTGCAACTTAGTCCTCCCTAGAGTCGTGACGTAACCTTGCAAGGGCGTATCTAGGTCTTCACCACGATGTGGATCAGATGAAGGTGTGCTTTCGGCTTAATTTTTCGGCAAAATTTTAATTAGGACTGTGTTATCCACGTTCTGTTTTTTTCCACCTAATTTGATAAGGAGACTAAAGCAAACACTCAATCACATCCTTAACAAATTTTTAAAGGAAACTTGAGCATGCGTATGGTCAGCATTATATCTATTCGTACAACAAAAGGACAATTCGTCAGCCTTCACACGACGGCATATTCCTCAGTTTTAAACTAAGAACCCAGTTCCCCACATGCGAAATACGATATGTTCTTCAATGCATGGAGTACATGAAGTCACGCTAACCAGTTGGCCTAGAAACTGGATCTGGATGCGACTTCAAGAGCTCGGATGGATCAATGGATATGAAACATCCCACCTCTGTGGTCGTAAAAGAAGAAGAAAACGAATCATAAATATACTGAGGTCGGTGAGATCCGTGACGATCCATTTCAATAAATAATTGTTTACAAAAGTGGTTTGTACTTTTTTGTGCTTATTATTACACTGGTTGATCTGTCGTGTTCAGCGGGTTGTTCTCAATCTGACGACATCGGAAGTGGAAGCGACTCGACCAGTTCATTCCCTGACAGTGCATTTGTCACTGTTGACTGGATTTTGTTCCAAGTAAGGATTTAAATCCATCAGTTGCTAGGTACCTGTTTTCTAATGACGTTTATAGTTTGCACTTCTTCTAGAACAACAGTTAATCCCCTAACTGTTTTTTAGAACAGCACAAAAATTTTTGCATGTATAAAGTAATGCCTCAGTCATCAGGCTTCTTCAGTACGAAATCTGAGTTGTCATTTACATCTACTTTAATTCTTGCCCTTCAAATTCCCAATTAACACGAAAAATCTGAGGATTCATATCGACAGTCAAACTGATCGCTCTCGAGCGCTACATCGATTAATTAATCAATCGATTTCTTCTCAAAGCACTATTCGAGCGTCTCTTTGCCTCTTCTGAGCTGCAGAACGGGATTTCCTCGTCGCCTGTGTACCTGAATAATTCAAGTCAGATTGTTCCTATCTTGTCATCCTTCTCTACCACAGTTCCTCTGTTGTTCTTTTCAGTGATGCAACTCACCAGTCACAGAGAAGATACGGCAGATTGTCGATCATCGCCTGCTTGCTAATCAACGATACGCCGTTCACGATTATCCACGGGACAAAAATGTGTTGATCCGGCCAGACGTTTGCTAAAACGCTCCAAAATTGTATGAAAGCCACTTCAAGAAAACGTAAAGAATGATTATTCTGAAACGCGACGATTTGCAAACGAGAAATCTGTCAGTACATGGAGATGACAGTTCCAAGTTTTTTCGATACAAAGGCATGCAATTCATTTGTTGTCCACCACATATGAACTGTGGGGATACGACCTAACACCGCTGGAAGAGCGGGTTACGGCGCCCGCGCAGTGGAGACATGGTCGCTGGATCGACCCCACGCTGTGTCAGCGATGCCGTCATCTGCTCTAGAGTCTGTAAATGCTGCGAGCTTCTCTGAGAAACGATCCATCCATGCCAGAAAAAGTGACTACTCGTTGTGAAGGACCACGAGCCCTCTATGAGAGCTAAATTAAGACTTCAGGGACAAACAATTCGATTAGTATTCGATGGTAGTCACGATGAAGAAGAAATCCTCAACTGGTAGGCGAACTCACACTCTAACCTAAGAACCTGCGTAAAGGATGGATGCGGGACAGTGAAATGGATGAAAGAGTTGTTCGGATTTGCATAGTATGTGATGATGGAAGAGAAGTAAAGAAGTAGATAAACAATTCAAAAGGATTTAACTGCCAACCACGACTCACCTATTTATTAGGACCCACGCTAATTCCAGAGAACTGCTTGAAAAAGTACACTGTTGTGAGATGAACATGTCGCAGGTGACGGAATAGTGATTGGGAAGAGCGTCGACGAGAAATGTTTCGTCCATTCCGATGTACACCAACAATATTCAAAATGAGGAAGTGAGGGGTAGTCATATCAAATCACGAGAGCGTAGCTGTGTAGATGTGAAAGAACGTATTTCCTCTTGGTTTTCCACAGTTGCCTTTTAAACGCTGAACAAGGAGGCAAAGATGAGAGTACGTCTTTTGACGAGCGCATTAAATCGGTGTTTTTATGACGTTATTAAACAGTGATAGGTGTCAACTCAGAGTCTCTTTAGATGCCAAAATACATCCACCAAGCAAGAATCCGTTTTTCTTGTTCCTTTAGGCCTAATCCCTTCAATCTTCGTCGCGTCCCTCATCTTACTGTTAAACTTTGGTCGTTTTATTCTTTTTTCATGCGACTATTTCATGATCTCTACAAGAACCAAGAATTTTACCCGGTCTTAGATTCTTTCTTCTCAATCATGCAAGATACTTAAAAGGTTGTGAACCGTTTAACATTTAAACCATGTCAGATCTCCCAAGAATTCATGGTTCTTTCCATAGCAGATGCTTACTTGGATAACACATATTTCCACAAATAATAAGGTTATCTAGTCGGAATTATTTTAACGCAGTTCTAAAAATATAACAATATGCTCTGACATTGTGATACTGCGAAACAATTCCGTGCTTGAGAAAAAGCTCACACTTGTTGTCTTGCATCTTTACGTGTTAAAGGTGTTACTCATGGGAAGGACTTTCATCATGACTTCTGGGAATGGTAACCTCGTTGAAGCATAACCCACCATAGTTGGCAAAAGAAAAATCCATCGGGGGGTCATCGAGTTCTCAAGCAACGCTTTGACAACATTAAAGTGTATAGCACAAGTGTGGCGATAGGAAAAATTATGTGACAGCTGATTGCACTGGACCAGACCGCTCTCGACTTTCCTGTAGCAGCCTTTTCGCTTACTACTCACCGAGGAATGCTCTTTCACCGAGTGGGGCAGTGGGAATTTTGAAAGGGTGTCCTTTCTTTTGATTATTAAGTTAATATATTGGTAGTAGCGCTTTTTAAGCGCCAGTGCTCGTCATACTTCCCACAGGGAACGTTACTGCAATGGAAAGTGCAATATATTTAAAAATAACGAAGATGCTTACGAACCAGTTTTCTCAGCTGCTTCCTGCTGGAGCTTCTCCCCAAGCTCCGAGACCATGCATGATCTGAATATTTCATCAGGTTTTTCAAAATCATATGGCACCCAAACTCCCTCTGTCTACAGCGAAAGTCAGCGAACAGCATGTTTCATGAATTTGTTTACTTTCAGTCAGATTTTTCTGTTCAGTTATATGCCTTGCACTTCACATCTATACATTTTTATTTCATCCGACCCGTCTTCACAACTACTGTGCGGGTCCCAGTACTTCTTACATTCGATTCGTTTCCTCACATCCAGTGTCTATAAAGATTTTCCAACTCTACGTGTGGGTTCGGTTGCTGCCTGACGGTTCCTATTTCATGTTTAATGTCGGTAGAATCCCGGCCGAGTCGACTCTTCCTGAAGTCTTGAGATGGCCGGACTGGAGCGTTCCAAATTAGAATGCAGAGAGTGATTTTCTCCCAGACAAGCTCGGTACCAATTTCCCGACCGCGGAAAGGTGACAGGCTTGGTGAGCCTGGTGAAGGATCGAACCACCACCGTGCTCGCGATGATGGGCACCAAAACCACTGTGCTGTCCACCCTTTCTTTACGTCTATATCAGAAAGTAAAAAATGACGGCCCATAAAAGCCGGGAGGAGAAAGACGAGTTTCGATTTTATAACTCGTAAGATTAACGATAATGATAGTGAACAACGAACTGAATCAGGTTTTGGTCTGCTTCACCGATCGACAGATCTCTGAAACACAGGGCGCTCGCGTTCTCGAACGGCACCCCTAACTGAAATCGACACCATTACTGCTTCTACCAACAAAACGGATATGGGAGACGGCAAAACCTTAGATGACCACAGCGGGGCATCGCTACAAATCAACATTTATTTCATGCCTGGTTGGTAGTGCTAATAAATGTAATGAAACACAAAAAATTGATGAAATAATCTTTTTTTGTGCACAAATAGCTATTGCTTGCTATGAGTCAATAATGACTACTCAGTCGTTGACATGTGACCTGAGAAAAATGAATTACTTGCGTTGTTATAAATCACCAGGGGCTCGACATACGATCGGAAATCACGCAGACTCTGCAGTCTCAATCTAGTAGCTTGGGCTCCTATAACTTTCTTTTATTCACTTCTTAAGTTAAGCGATCAAAGTGCTCGTAGGAGTAGCCGAAATGAACTGTTGTCAAGTGAATACCTTCTAAGATCATTGAGCTAGCACGTGGGTGTGAAAAATTTGTTTTGGCTAAAGCAAAGTTTTTTGACAAGTTCGTGGTAGCTTCCTAATCTAAGTGTTGATTATTCATGTCTAGCTGAAATGACGGTCAGTTGAGAAAAATATGAAACGAATACATGCCTGGAGCTGATTATCGATGCAGTAAATAAAAGGCACATAATGGTCCTGCGACTGAAGCACGTGGATTAGACACGATTCAAAACGATTGATCATGCACTCTTCTGGTCCATGCTGACACGTAATTGTACCGTTCTGAAAAAGTTTTATGTCATCGATTAAAGCTGGTCGACCACATTAGCAAAGTGGTGAAGTTGTCAATAAACGGAGTTCGATAAATTTTAAAACTGAAGGTTACAAAAACCCAAGTGCCTCTATGTTGTGGGGTAGTTCTACCCTTTCACGTCTCACCCATTCCCTAACATAGCCATTAACTAATTTTAGTTCTAAATCCTTTCCATTTAAATACCTGAAATGCAAAAAATATCATTTTACCAGTTCTGATCTTCGAAACCGACTGATTGTTGTTCTATTCTTGGACGGTACTACTGTGGACAATGAGCTGGAAATATTTTCCCTGGCACTCACGATAATCTCAGCGTTTCCAAACGGCACGAACTCGACGTTGATGAATTCGGCAAAGTTTTTGAAAACGTTTGGATAGAACTCGTCGACCATCCACCCCTGACAAAAGGGACACAGTGCTTCCACAAGCAGCGTGAGGTTTATAGCCTTGTTGTAAGCCGCTGAGCGGTACCTGTAAAATCAATCTTGCACTTGCATGATTAGTTAATCCTTAGTCCTTTTCTTACACAGAATACCACATAAAGGCTCCCGCAGAACTGTGATGTAAGGCCCATTTGTTCCCCCTACCAATAATGGTTGCCCAGCTCTCAACAACAAGGATAATTAGAGACTAAGACGTCCGGATTAGATTAAACCTGCAAAAATGTGCATGCGTTCGACTCGCAGAAGTTTCGATGAATTAAGTACACATTGGGCTTATGCGATAAGATAGAAGGGACCTATTGCCGTATCAAATCATGTGCTTTTAACAGCGCAGGCTAATCTGTCAACTGTTTTTTAACCGAGAAGCAATAGAGGGTATGCTTGGCCGGGGCTCGAGATTAAACTGAGAACTATGCATTTTCAATGACCCCTTTAACCTTTGCTCTGTACGAAGTATTCTGCAAATAATAGTGCCTACGAGATGCCATAAATATTGCTCTTTTCAGCATGTGCAAAGGATTCAGTCCTTTTTATGTATTCTTTCTTTGATGAGCTTACCCGAGGTTGATAATGATGTTCATTTTCGGCTAACGTTTCGACGTCTTCGTCTTCCTCAGAGCCGATGATCTAAGTCGATGGTCCTTTTTGTTTTTTTCCCATTAGTATTAGTATGAAACGAGTTGAACTTTTAATGTGCTTCATTTCGATGTTTTTTTTGTATAGTTTTCTAAGGTGATTCCAGTGTGAGATTTCCAGAACACTGAGCCCAACACCTGGCCTTGAAGGTCACAGCAAGAGTGCTCTTTTTTGTATTTCATCAGGAACGGAATTTTGTAACGAAAGGACGTTTCCAGAATTAGTTCCTAATGTTGCTTACTTATGAAATGACTATTTCTACTCTAGCCGACCCAAAATCCAGTATTATGCGGATTCCAGCAACCCTTTCATTCGATTCGTTTGCTCACATACACCATCCATAAAGTGCTTCAATTTTGCTTGTGTGTTCGTTTCGATTTTTTGGCCTTTTAGTGAGTGTCGCTTAATGGCAGCCAAGTTTACTCTGTCTGAAATCCAGGGATAGCCACCATGCGTAGCTTCTACGGATCTATGGGGCCTTTCCAGACAAGTACGTTGGTCATTCACTGGCAGGTCAGAGGAGGAGGGCTTAGTTCTCCTGGGTCTGCATGAAACCTTGGTCTGGCTCGTATCAAAGCGCATCACTGCAGCGCTACCTGAGCCCGGAGATATTGATGGTTCTTTACTTGGATAGTTTACTTTATCCCTTTTCCATTTCATCGAAGAACCGGGCTACAAGCTCCGCACGTGGAAAAAAGATTCCAATATATGTGCTTCAGCTCATTCCACAAAAATGAATTCTAGCACCAAATGTGATGCTGATCTGCAGGAAAACCATGAAAAATCCTACTGATAGCAAGAATAAGCGGTGAGTTCTCCAAGCGGTGAAGGGCATTAAGCCTATATCACCCATATCTTCCCTTCGCCTTCGAACTTAATGAAATTCATCAGCTCATTGGTAATATTAGAACAGCAGAGAAAAGATGGTCTGGCCAAAATATTGTCTGCTTATATTCCATTTTTTCAGTCTTTTTAGCAACGAGTGGCAATCATGGCTAAGACACAAAACATTGCACTAACCATTTCACCAGACGACTTAAGGAAGGCAATGAAAATGTTAAGTTTTTCGTGAAAGTGCCTTCCAAATCAACGTCTATCGTGGTTTGTGTCATTTTATGCTACTGTAACGTGAGACGGTGTGAGCTCCACAAAAAAACTCTTCCATGTACAAATTTGTTTATTCTAGCCATAAGAACATCCACGTACCGAGTACAGAGTTTTTCAGATCCACACTCCTTGCTGAGCTCGTCACTGCCACACCACAGCGAGGGAGGGACAGAAGCGCAGCGGTCAGCAGAAGAAGGGCTGAGGCCAAGCAGCAGAAGAGTGAACAACATATTAACTCGAATCTGTAATTGGAGAAATAAAGAAAAAAAAGGGAAAGAATGAAAACGAAACGCGTCTAGTGCACTGGAAAAGCAGAATGCCTTAGAGAGAAATCAGCAACGAGATAAGAAAGACTGATAACCGCCGAAAATATGCCAACGCTGCGTGATTTGGGTACAATGGCAACTAGAAATTGATCGGGCAAAAAGAAGTGTTCGAATCTACAAGCATTCATTGAAGATCAGGGCATTTTATTTTAAAAACCTTAAAATGCTGTGGAGCGGACAGTCAAAGGCCGAGCGACGGAGTCTGCTGTAGTAAAATTTTGTGTACATAAATAAGAGCTCCTAAGGGGGGCTCCATTGAAACACTTTCAATCCAACAACGTCCGTATTGAAGAATTCCATTGAGCACTTCCTACGCTTCAGTGTGACAACGAAAGCTCAAAGGGTGGCATTCCAAGGGAACTGGTAAAAGCAAATCACGTCTATGTGGTTAACATCAATGATTTCAGTAATAGAGAAAATTTGCTTCTGCTCCAAATGAACACAAGGCGACAATCGTCAGCTCGAAATGAATGGAAATGGCGTCCTTGTAACGCAATCCCTTATTATGTAGCATTGTTCTCAAGGTTTCAAGATACAACTTTCTTCCTTTTTACCTTGTTGAGCAAGCACGATTTGTTGTTATACACTGTTTATTCACAACAGCTAGTTTTGGCGCATTTCGCCTTTTTCGGAACCTGGGAAGGTGAAGTTGACTGCAATCTAGCCTTCCAAACGCTTCCGCAACCAAACACTAAATCCTAAACCAAGGCTTCTCTCACATTTAACACAGAATAGCCTTTTCTCACAATCACAGTTTTCTGTTAGTTTTCTACTGCGTATTTCACATGGATACCCACCGCGCAGAGCACACATGGATGAGTAGTGAGCCTCTCTCACATTGAAATATTACTCTTCAGTAAAGGAAACCAACCTCACAGAGGAGCAAAAATGTGATATGCGAGAGGTTCGAGAGCCGGATAGGTTATAAAATATTAGGTTATCTGTTGGCAATAAAAGTAGTGAGCATGTAGTAATTCATCATCACTTAGATGTTGAGGTAACGAAGAAGCTTCTTCGTGATGCATTCCTTCATCGCACATCGTCTGAAAAGTATTTCAAAGTTCAGTGCCGAAAGTTAAAGAATGGGTCAAATTGGCAAAGGCGGACGGTTAAAAACCACTAACGGGCTTCGTCTCACAATTCCTTGTAAAAACTCATACGTTACTAACTTGCTTAACCTAATACTCCAAGTTAATTAACCCTCGCCCAGTTGCTGAAGCCCATTCAATCTCATTTTAGGAACATCCAGATGTTCCTGGATCGCATACGTAACTCGCGTCCTAAGAGCCTATGCATGATGGAGCCCTTTGACGTTACCTCCCTTTATACAAACGTGTAAAATAACTTAACTATGCAAGCAAACCTCGAACTGCTTTTGGAATACGAAGGAGCAACGAACATGTATGGCATGAAATTCGTCGTCTCATGTCCATCCTAAATGAGTGCTTAAAGCGCTCAATCTTTACATGGTTTGAAAATTATTTCGCACAATTGAGAGGGTTGGAAATGGGACAGCGAGTGTATCAAGCCTTGCCATTGCCTTTATGCCTAAGGTTGTAGCATAAGTAATCGATCTCAGGCCATTACACTACTGTAGATACACAGATGATTGTTTTGCCGTTTATGTATTCTTTCTTTGATGAGCTTACACGAGGTTAATAATGATATTTATTTATTCTCGGCTAACGTTTCGACGTCTTCGTCTTCCTCAGAGTCGATGATCCGAGTCGATGGTCTATGCTTGTTGTTCGTCTCGACGTTGCAGCTTCGCCTCCGTGTCGAGTCAGGTCTTCCTCAGTGAGCCATCTTCTCGAATGAGGTTTTGCCGTTTGCTCCACACAAGAGGAAATAGACAAATATTTTAAATTATTGAATGGATCATATGTTTCACTCGCTACCTTTTGCCCCGTTGTTGGGCGGATGACTCGAGCGGGTCCAATAATCCAAGGTCGAGGTTAATAGAAATCAGTCTTGGGAAAAAATGATTATTTCGCCCTCTGCTTTCCAGAAGAAGAAATAGACAAATGTTTTAACTTGTTGAATGGATGGATCATATGTTTCTTCTGTCGCTTGTCGTTCCGTTGGTCTTTGGGTAATTGAGCTAGCGCCAGCAAATCTTCCATTTCCCCTCATCGTATGAAAGAGTAACCCAGTGGGTTCTACTCGTTCCGGGGACTCGCTGAGCATCGTATGTGTGTGTGTGTGTGTGTGTGTGTGTGTTTGTGCGGGTCCAATAATCGTGGATGGGGGTGAGGAATGGCCGAAGAAGAGACGCTCCCCGAAAGTTGGTCATGAACTAGATGTAGCACTGAACTTTTGCATCATTAATCAGGACTTAGCGACAGTATCAAGAGTTTCCCGTCTAATTGTGATAATGCTATCAAATCCAACGTTGACATTGTAATGAAGGAATTTCCTGTCTGTGTGAGATAAGCCTATCAAGCGTCTATGATAATTCCAAAATTTTGTTAAGGAAGAAGATGCCTGGTATACACTAAAACAGGGTTGGGGCACATGCGACCGTTTTCAGTCTTCGAAAAAAAAAATCGTTCTTAGTTTTGTACATGAATTTTTAGTTTTGTTAAAAAAGATCTGTATATCGGCCAAAAACGCAATGGAGATGCTCTTCACGTTTTACGGGAAACATTAAATGATTTTAAAGAATGATAAAGAATGGTCCGGTCCAAGAGCTGTTTCTAAATTACTATATTATTATGGTCATTACCAATGTGTGCCATTATTATTATTGCTATTATTATTATTGCTATTATTATTATTGTTATTACTATTACTATTACTATTATTATTATTATTATTAATATTATTATTATTATTATTATTATTATTAACGTTATAGGGGGCGGTGGGCGAGGAAGTGGGGAGGGTGGTGCAGTGGTTGGTGATGCAGCCCATCAGGAAGCAAGGTTTTGGTTCGACCCTAACGCTCTCCTGCCATTCACGTGGGAAAGTTTTAGTCCGTTTATCTCTACGATTGCAGAGAAAATCGACTCCACTAGCATTCAGCTGAAAGAACGAGCGAAATGTTCGAAGTCCATTGTGGATGCGAGGAAAACGGATCTAGTGCAAGCGCTGGGATCCGCACAACAGATGTGATGAGCGGTCATATAAAATAAATAGTAAATAATAAACATTCTTATCACAAAGCGTAGTAATATTTCGAAACCGACTTTCCCTGAACCTCGGTATCACTAATCAATATGTATTCTTATCACAATCGAAAAATAACAATGGAGCGTGAATTATAAAGGCGCATGTTTGCGGCAATATTACTAAAATCGAACTACTCTGGCTGGAATGCTTTGGAAAATGCTCCAGATTTTCTCGAACGAAGCTTAAGATCCTGATCCTAAATTAGTCATTTATAGTAACTCTTGACCGAGTGTCTATTAGCCATTTATAATTTTCCTTAAGAACGTTTTTGAAAGAATCTGACAGATGAAGCAACTAAATCCCTAGCTATATTTTACCCGTTCATGAGCGCGACCATTTTCGCGTGGAAGGCCTACCGGAGGTGAGCAAAGTGGACGAGATTTTCCATAACCTTTTCTAATCGACGTATTTCTATGAAGCGGTCTTTTGCCAGCTCTCCCACTGACTTTCCTAAATTCGATGATCGTATCCAGTGCAGCGCAATTGCGGAGTTAGAAAGAATTAGTATCTCCTCGACAGATATGTGGTTTTTTAAGGCTGTATGTATTAAGTGGGCTGCCATAGTTACAGCATTTCAATCCAGTTTTAAAATGGTGGTGACGTAGTTGTCTAATCGCAGTTTGGATTTTTTTATTAGGAGATATAAAGAACTATTTGATACCAAGTAAGCTCAAGAGGGCCATCTCTCTCCCTCTCTTAATCACTGCTGGTGTCTGCGAAGAGGGCTAGTCTGGTATCAAGTTCGAATTAGGCAATACCTTGTTGAATGTAGATTTCGACTTTGTTAAGATTTTCGACTACTTTCTGCCAATCGCAGGTATGTGCTTTTGAGAGTGGTAAGTCTCACGTATAACCGACGTTCCACAATGGATTAGTAGAAATTTTTCCTCGTACTGTGGCAGGCATTAGCCATCCTAAGAGGTCGTAGATGGCTGGTACTTGCTCAGCTACTGAACGCTTGGTTAGTTTAATTAATATGGATATTTGCATCAGAAAAGTAATTTGTCGTTTTCGGAATCATATGGTATTCCCAGGACTTTTTCTGAGTGCCAGGTTCCAAGTTTCTGAGGGCATCTACGGGAGCAATTGCTGAGTGTTCGACATAAATTCCCCTAAGTTCCTGCCCGAACCTTCGAAAATTTACTTTGCGTGCTTATATTTGTCCATAGGCTCTTCTATGGATGAACTTGTCATAATTATGTTGTCGACGCATGTATTGTTCTTTAGCTTTCTGGTCAACACTGCATTGAGCACTTGGGTTTCTAAGCGATGCTCGATTGTGCCTGCTACCAGGAATGGTAAACAATCGAGACCAAAGGTTACGCGTGTGAATCAGTAGATAACTATGTTGTTGGGTTCGCAAGGCAGTGAGACGTCACGAATGAAACCCATAAAACCCGAGTAGCATCTCTATCTTGTGAGATACGACCACAACGATGCCGAGATATTCGCAAGACTTGGACCCCGGGCCAGATAAAACCACAATTACCGTTTCCGAGGCTCGGCTACTACACACTGCACCACGAAGGCTCTTGCTTTGCGTCTCTTTCAACTAGTTTTCCAAAAAATTTTTTTCTGCCTAGTTTCCTCCGCGGTGGTAGTTTCCAACGAGGCGGTCGACAAAAACATAACAGTGAGCAGAGGGTACGAGAATGGGCGGACTGCTGAAAGATATCAAGGAATACATCGGCTAGAAAATCAGGAAGAACTGCAAAACCTTGAAGAAAAAGACCTTCCTTAAAAGCGGAATTTAGCATTCGGAGACAAGAAATACTCAAGAGCAGATCATATTCATGTTTCTAATGCGAAACAATAGGACATTCACAAAAGTGCGAACTCTATGAATAAAGACTGCAAATCATAAAAGATCGAAATCTTTGCTTTAACTCTAAATCAAAGCTTCGTCAAACTTCAACTTTCAAAGGAGGCTGCTGCTGTGCGTGCAACAAACACACACATGGCATCTCGATTTGCAGGCAGGTACAATTCCCAGAGGAACATCAGGCTTATGAATCACGAATCGGCCGAAAGATAAAGCAAAATTAGAAGCTAAGTCGTCTGCCAACACCACAAAAACATTCCATCAAAAAACGAATGCGGTTATAAGGTTCAGCTGTTTGTGTTGAGCGAGACGTTGCAGATATGACGACTTCGGAAGTGGAAGCGACTCGACCAATTCATTAACTGCCAGTGCATTTGTCACCGTCGACAGAGCTTCGTTCCAAGTTTGGATTTAAAACCACCAATTGCTAGGTACCTGTTTTCTAATGACGTTTATAGTTTGCAATTTTGCTAGAATAACAGCGTATCTCTAGCTGTTTTTTCGAACAACACAAGAATTTTTGTATGTATTAGCCCTGATTCCTTCACCTCATATATTTTCATATATCATATATATATATATATATATATGTATAACATACATGTATATCATATATATATATATATGTATATATATATATAACTTTAATGATGCTGAGATATTTGCAAAACTCCGGACCGCTGGTGTCTGCGGTAAGGAACGAACGCGCTATTGTCCTTTCCGGGGACTAACGCGTTCACCAACACACAATGAGGGTCCTTCGTTTCGCCCGTCTCTCAGCTAGCTCTATCGATTTCTGCCATCAGCAATCACCCGTTAGCGGGATTGATGCGGGAGCCCAAATCGGCAATGAACCCAGCGAAGCTGAGGCTTTAATTATATTAACAATTTTAACCGTTTTGTTTACTGTCTACTCTTTATATATATATATCCTAATGTCCTTGGCGTGTAACTTTCATTTATTACTTATATTAACTTTAATTGTTGCGTTGGACAATTTTAATCGGCACGAAAGATCAGCGAATTCACATCGGCAGTCAAAGAGGCCACTCTCGGGCGCTACATCGATAGATAGTAGTTTCTCAAAGCATTTTTTGAGCATCCTTTTTTCTTTTGCGAGCTACAGAACGGGATCTCCTTGTCTCCAGTGTACCTGAATTAATTAAGAGTTAAATTAAGGAACATCCCACCTATCTTACATGTTTCTCTACTACCGCGCTTCTCTCGTCCTTTTCGGTGATGCAACTCACCAGTCACAGAGAAGGTACGGCAGATTGTTGATCAACACCTGTTTGCTCCTCAACGATACCCCGTTCACTATTATCCACGGGACAAAAGTGTGTTTATCCGGCCAAATGTTTCCTAAAGCGCTCAAAAATTGTGTAGAAGTCACTTTTAAACACAATAATGAAAGCTTGTTATGAATTGAGACGATTTCCCATTGCGAAATCAGTCGGTACATGGAGACGTTAGTTCCAGACTTTTTTTGTACAAAGGCATGTAATTGATTTGGTGTCCACTTCTGAGGTGTGTAGATGCGACCAAAGACTGTTGAAAGAGTGGGTTACGGCGAGCGCGCAATAGAGATATGCTCACTCGATCGACCCCACGCCGGGTCAACGCTGCCCCCCATCTGCTTTAGAGCCTGTAAATGCTACGGGCTTTTCTGACAAATGCTTCACCCACACCGGAAAATGTGACAGCCTGTTGTGCAAGCCTGTGTATTTTAACAATATGTGAATATAGAACGAAAGAAATAAGTAGTTAAATAACTGAAAAAGATTAAACTGCCAACCACGACTCAGTCACTTATTAAGAGACACGCCAATTCTAGAGAACTGGTTGAGAAAGTATGCTGTTGTGAGGTGAACATATCACAGCTGACGGAATAATGATTGGGACCAGTGTGGACGAGAAGTGCTTTGCCCGTTCCGATGTACACCAACAATATTCAAAGTGACGGCACCATCTCACCTGTATCACCTGTTGTCCCGTTGTTCATCAAGTGACTTGAGCGGGCTCCAGTAAATCTTCTATTTTTCCCTGCCTCGAACAAGAGTAACCCAGTGGGAACTGCTTGCTCTAGGGACTCTCCGAGCATCACGTCTTTCTTCTAGGTTCTTCGTGAAGAGTTTGACACCCCAAGGAATCCAGTCACTAACAACTCTTGTCCATCGGTTGTCATTCACGCGCACTACTTGCGCGGTCCACCTTATCTTCGACTGTTTGGCGTACAGAATGGCATCTTTGATTTTTTATCGCTGACGGAGATCGGAGCCTCGGATCCCATCCCTTGCTTGTGTGGAACGGGATACTCCCAGCATCGTGCTTTCGACTGCGCGTTCGATAACGCTGAGTGACCTTTCATCCTGCTTACGCAGCGACCAGGTTTCTGACGCTTGCTTTAGGGCAGGAAGTACCGTTGAGTCGAAAAGGTGGGCATGGAGTCGGGTGTTCTTTGTTCTCTTCACCACATCCTCAATGTTCTTGAAAGCTTCCCAAGCCGCTCGTTTCGTTCTGCTCAGTTATGGAGCTAAGTCGTTCATCATATTGATTTCCCGACCTAGATAGACATAACTGGGGCATTCGGAGATATTCGTTGTTGAGCGTGAATGGGGCGTACGAATCCAATCCATTCTTCATGAACGTCGTTTTTGTGAGATTTACTTGAAGACCAATCTTTCCACAGGCTTTATCAAAGACCGCAAGCATACGTTCCGCTTGGCTGATGTTTGATGTTATAAGGACGATGTTATCAGCAAAGCGAACATGGTGTAGCTGCCTATCATCGATTTTCACTCCCATATTATCCCATTCCAATGTTCGTATGACGTTCTAGAGGGTGGCGGTAAATAATTTTGGCGCGATGGTATCGCCTTGCCAAACTATTCTTTTGATGTCAATGTTAATATCATTGTAGAATGGTGATATCTTGGTTGGGAAATTCATATACAGAATCTTCTCACAAAGAATCTTTATGTCCTGAGTGGGGACTCGTTATCTATAAAAGGACTTCCATAACTGCTTCTATTTCAATTGAATCAAGGGCCTCCTGTAAATCGAGGAAAGTGAGACAGAGCGATTTTTTGTACTCTCGCGATACCTTAATGATCCTTGTTATCGTATGGATGTGGTTTATCGAACTAAATCCTTTTCGAAACCTTGCTTGCTCACATGGCTGTCCTTCGTCCAGTGTTCCGTCAATCCTGTTCAGGATGACTCGAGTGAAAAGTTTGTAGACGACAGACAGCAAGCAGATTGGGCGATAGTTGCCGATATCGTGCAGCTCACCCTTCATGATGAATAACACGGTCTTGATGGTCTTCCACTAAGTAGGGACCTTGGATTCAGACAAGCAACGTGCGAAAAGCCGAGCCAGTGTGTTTACGAGGGCTGGCGGAAGGTTCTTCAGGAGTTCCGGTCTTATCCTGTCCGGACCTGGTGCTGTTCAATTTTTCACCGACGAAATGGCATGTTGGATTTCGGAAGGGAGAACCGGTGGTACAACATATCCATCCTCCTTTATTTCATATGACGTGAGGTGGACGTGGCTATCGAAGAGATCTGAGCAGTATTAGTGAAGGATTTTCTTCATTGCCTTTCTGGACGCTGTACCTGACCCGTCTGGGCGTCCGAGTGGTCCTGTAATTGGCGAAGCTTCGATGGGCTTTGCGAATGCTTTTCCCAGCTTCTGCAGCTCCGACTATTACTGCCGCTCTTCTCTCTTTAAGATTTTCTTTTATCGCCTACCTTCATTGTTTTGCAAGTTCGGACGTTAGTTCGCGGTTGCCTTTCGCGGCTGTTTCTGGCGGCAGACGTCTCCTGGTGACTTTCGAACTCTCAGATTTCGTAGCGCTAACGTGAAGATGTTGAATGAGCCGACCGTATTCTTCGTCGATGCTATCAACAATGGTATCTTCCCAACAGCTGACTAGTGATTTGAATAAGTCCCAGTTTATGGTGGTTCCGGGACTTCGGTTTTCAAATTTAGCGGCTTTTTCTCCTTTCAGTGAAAAGTAGAATCTTAAACGAAGGAGGCGATGGTCGGATCCCGTATAGAATTTTGGGACAACATCAACATTAGTTTGACAAAACCTTCTGTTTTCTATGATGTGGTCTATTTCGTTGTCGTACTCTCCATTGGGAGACTCTCAAGTCCAGCGTTTAGGGTGAGGCTTCTGAAATTGCGAGTTCCCATGGATGGTCTCGGTCGCCATTATAAACTCAGAAAACTGCTCACTCTGTTCGTTCCACTTCAATCCGTTGGTCTCAATGTGACGTTCTTAAGACGTTCTTCTTGGTCTAGCCTTACCATTGAAATCTCCAATGATTGCCTTGAAGAATGTGTGGTCTTCTCTGTAGAACTTCTCCAAGTCCATATAGAACGCTTCGACTTCTTCTTCGTCATAGTTTCTGAACGTGGAGGCTGGGTATACTCACGGGTAGCTTTCCAGGCTCTCCCAGAGTGGACATGGAGCTTATTTGTTGGAGGCGACTCTTAACCGCCTCCTATACACTTCCTTACCACTTGCAGGCTTTTGTTCGAATTGACTCGTAGAATACAATCCGTATAAGAAAGAACGCACCCATACACTCATGCATGAATACGCCTAGCAAATACAGAAAGTATGTGCCAAATCGGCGGAGCAGAAACAGGGAGTCCATCCTCTGGATCCACCTGCGTCTTAGGGAAGCAAAAGTCGCTTTTGGTCCGTGATTAACCCCCTATCAATCACCTAGGGACGCGCCACGTAGCCTCGCGACTAACCGGCTCGAGATGCCTCATATGAGGGAGATCCATGGAAGGAAAGTTAGAGGTAGTTATATAAAATCAAGTGCCTCACAAATAGAGGTACTAGAGAGCAGCTGAGTAAATGTGAAAAACGGATTTCCTACTGGTTTTCACAGTTGACTTTTAAAAGCCGAACAAGGAAGCAAAGATGAGAATAGGTCTTATGTCCAGCGTTCTAAGAAATCATTACATTGGTGTTTGTAGGGTGTTCTTAAGTGGTGATAGGCGTTAACTCAGGATCTCTTCAGACACTAGAATACGCTCACCAAATCACGATCTGTTTTTATTGCTCCTTTAGGCCCAATCGATCCAATCCTGATCGCAACCCTTTCACTCTACTGCCGAACTTTGTTAGTTTTATTCGTCTTTATTACTTCTCTGCTATAACCTCTATAAAAATCATAAACTACACTAAAATCAGACATTTCTTTTCAGATCGATATTAAATATTGTCATGGAAAAAGTGGTAGCGAACCGTGGATTCACGGCTACTTTGGAAGAAAACGTTTACTTGGATGGTACAAATTTCCACGAATGATAAGAATACTTACTCGGAATCATCACAGCCTAGTTCTCAAAATATAGCAAAACGTTTTCACATTGTGATAGTGCGTAACAATTTCACATCTGAGAAAAAGCTCGTGGCACAAAATTCGTAATCCCTCGTTGTATCACTTGTTTTCTTGCATCTCTACGTATTAATAATTTAGCTGTAGAAAGAATCTTCGTCAGAACTTCTTGGAATAGCGAACTAGCAAAAGCATAACCCATCTATGGTGGGTCCAAGAGAGATCCAAGCAGCGGAGTCATCGAGTTCTCAAACAACACTCTGGCAACCATAGTACGCATAGCACAAGTGTGGCGCTAGGAAACACCATGGGACATCCGATTGCACTGGTCTAAACCGCTTTCAAATCCTTGTATCAGCCTTTTCACCTAGCATTCACCGAGGAATGTTCTATCACCGATCGAAACAATTGATTCTTTGAGTGTCCTTTGTTTCAACTGTGAAATTTATATTTTAGTAGTACCATTTTTCAAGAGCATGTGCTTATCGTACTTTATACAAGCAATGTTCCTTTAACGGAAAGTGTAAGAAATTTAAAAACAACGGTGAACGAACCAGTTTTTTCAGCTGCCTCCTGCTGAAGTTTTTTCCCGATATTCGAAACGACACATGATCTGAAAATTTCATTTCCTTTTCAAAATTGTATGATACGCAAACTTCCTCAGTCTATAATGAAATCCAAAGAACAGCGTTTCATGAAGTTGCTGACTTGCAATCAGTTTTGTTTGTTCAGTTGCATGGCTTATACTTTCACGTTTACATAAAAAAATAAGTACTGATGGTCCACAACAACCGAAAGAATAAAGGAGAGCGTGGATTTTATGATTCGCGAGATGAACGGTAATGATACTGGACCACGAACTGAATCAGCTTTTGGACTTCTTCACCGACTGACAGACTTCTGAAGCATTTGGCGGTCGCGTTCTCGAACGGGACTTTTAGCTGAAATCGACACCGTTACTTCTTGTTTCGACAAAACGGACATGGAAGACGGCAAAAACACCAAATGAGCGCATCTGGAGGCCGCTAAGGTCAACAGTTATTATTTTATGTGTGGTTGTTACCACGAATAAATTTAATGACACACAATGCTGTGAGCCAGTGACGACAAATCATCCAACCATTGACATACACAGTAGGAAAAATGGATTATTTGCGATGATGTAAAGTACTGAGGGTTCGACTTACATGCGAAAATCACGCAGACTCTGCAGTCTCGATCTAGTAGTTTCACCTCCATCAGTTTTCTTTCATTTGTTTATTAATTAAAACGATGGCGGTGCTCGTAAGAGTAGTTGAAATGTACAGTTGTCAAGCGAATGCTTTCTTGGTTCATCAAACTACCACGTGGGTGTCAAAAGCTTTATTGCGGCTAAAACAAACTCTTTTTTGACAACCTCGTGGTAGCTTAACAATCTAAGAAAATAATTACTAGTCATGTCTAGAGTAAATGATGGCCAGTTTAGTAAAATAACAACTGAATACATGCCTGGAGCTGATTTTCGATGCAGTAAATGAAAGGCACATAATGGTCCTGGGATTGAAGAACATCGATCAGACACGATTCAAAGCGATTGATCTTGCACTCTTCTGAGCCATGCTGGCACGTAATCGTACCGTTCTGAACAAGTTATTTGTTCTAGTTAGAAGCTAGTCTGTCATATTGCTGAAGTGGCAAGATTATCAGTAAACGAAGTTCAAGAAATTTCAAGTTTGAAGGTTGAAGAATCCCTAGCGCGTTTATGCTGTGGAATATTTCTAGTCTTTTACGTCTTGACTGTTGCAGTCGACTAATTAGTTAAACGATTAGTTCTATCCAGTTATTTCTTCCTCATTTGGGTAAATAAAATGCATAAAAATATCATTTTACTAGTTTTGACCTTTGGAACCGACCAATTGTAGGAGCACCACTTGTCTAGGGAGGTTGTAGGAATTTTACTTAGAGTGTACTACTGTGGATAGTGAGCGGGACATGTTCTTCCAGGTACTCACCGTGATTTTCGCGTTTCCAAAGGGTACGAACTCAATGTTGATGAATTCGGCAAAGTTTTTGAAAACTTTCGGATAGAACTCTTCGACAATCCACAGCTGACAATCGGGACACAGCGCCTCCATGAGCACCGTGAGCCTTATGGGTTTGTTGCGAGTTGCTAAACGGTACCTGTAAAATCATTCTTACTCTTGCACAATTAGGTAGTTAGCCCTGTGTCTTTATTAGGAATATCATATAAAGACACCAACTGAACGTTGGCATTGGGTCCAGTTGTTCGGCCGACCAATCCTGGTTGCCCGTCAATACCCGATAATGTGCCATGTTTTCGACTTCATTCCAGAATAGTAGATGTGATTAAGTGCACGTGTGGCCTGTGCCATGACTTACAATGGGCCCATCGGTTTATCAAGTCGTGTTTCTATCACCTTAGACTAGTTTACGAACACTTTTTTCCGAGAAGAAACAAGGTGTTTGCTTGGCTATGATGCGAGATTGCTCTAAGAAGCATGACTTTTCTATAACCCATTTAACCACTGCAACCACTGGCCATTTAGTAAATCGTAATGTCCACGAAATACCACAATTATTGTTCTTTTCAACATATACAAGGAATTCAGCAACTTCTTGCCTACATTTTTATTTGTTGCCTGTTATTTTTTTCATAGGAAAGGTGTTATGTGAAATACAACCACAATAATGCAGAGAAATAACATCAATGATGCTGAGATATTTGCAAAACTCAGACACTATGCCGGATTCGAATCCAAGATTACCCTTCCCGGAGGCATGCGTGTTAATCACTACACCACTGAGACCTTTGTTTTGCCTTTCTCTTGGCTAGTTTCCTCATACCTTAACGAAGGCGTCAGCAATCGCCGGTTAACGGGAATGGTATGCAGAGCACAAATCGGCATTGAACCCTGTTAAGCTGAGGCCGAAGTCTGGTCTAGATCTGAGTTTTGTAATTATCCCAACGTCATTGTGGCTATACTTTGTTTTTTTGTCATTAATGCGAAATAAGTTGGACTTTTTAACGTGCTTAACCTCGATATTCCTCGTTTTTGTATGGTTTTATATAACGATTTCTACGTGAAATTTTCAGCACAATGAGCGCAAAACCTGCCATTGAAAGTCACACCCGGAGCATCCTTTTTTGTATCTCATCAAGAAGGCAAATTTGTAACGAAACGATGTTTCCCGAATTTGCTTCTTATGTTGCTAACAAATAAAAGATTTTTTCATTTTAGCTGCCGCAGTATAAAATATTACATGGATTCCAGCAATACCTTTATTGGTTTCGTTCCTTGACATGCATCGTTCGCGACGGTCTTTAATTTTACCTGATCGTCTGGTCTAGAATTTTTGGCCTTTTTAGTGAATGTCGTAGAATTCTGGTCGGATTTATTCTCTCTAGAATCCAAAGAGGGCCATGCCAGGGCACGCGTAGGTCTTGTAGATCTACGGGAGCTTTTCGGGCAAACCCAGTACCGATTCACCGGCAGGTCAGAGAGAGGAAAGTTTAGTTGTCCTTGGTCGGCATTAAACCTTAGTCTGGCTCGTAGCAGAGCCTATCACTATCGCAGCGCTACCTGCACCCAGGTGATATCGGTAGTTCATTACTTACGTAATTTACTTTATCTCTTTTCTATTTCATTGAACAATTGGACTACAAACTCTGCACTCAGGCAAAGGATCCTAATAAATGTGCATCAGTTCACTTCACAAAGGTGAACTCTGGCACCGAGCGCCGTGATCTGCATAAAAATATGAGAAACCCTACTAAAAGCAACAATAAGCTGCGAGTTCTCCAAACCGTGATGAGCTCTAAACCTTTATTACTCATATCTTTTTTTACTTTTTAACTTAATGAAAATCGTCAGCTCACAGAAAATACTAGGAGACAAGAGAAAGGGTGGTCTAGCCAATTTATAGCGTGCCGGAATTCCTACTTCTTCAATATTCTTAACAATGAGTGGAAATCATGGTTAATACATAAAACGTTTTCTTACCATTTTAGAAGACCACCAAACGACTTAAGGAAGGCAATAAAAACGTCATGCTTTCCCACGAGAACTTCTTACACATAAATGCTTTGCTTGTAATGGTTTGTGTCACTTTATGGCACTGTAACATGAAACGGTACAAACTCTACAGTATAACTCTTACGTGTACGAATTCGTTTGTTACACCTATAAGAAGATCGACGTACCGAGTACAGATATCATCAAATCCACACTGCTTGCTGAGCTCGTCACTGCCACACCACAGCGAGGGAGGGACGGAAGAGCAGCGGTCAGCAGAAGAAGGACTGAGGACAAGCAGCAGAAGAGTGAACAACATATGAATTCCAATTTAAATTGGGAAGAATCAAGTGAGAAGAAGAGAAAGGCTGAAGACGCAACACGGCTAGCACACTATCAGAGCAGAATGGCCTGGGAAGTAACACAAACAGGATAAAGCAGATCGATAACCGCTTAACAGATGTCATCATCAGGTGTTCTGGGTGTACTGGCCGCTAAAAATTTAGCGGCCAAAGACCAGTTGGTTCGACTATTATTCCAGGCAGGTCAGCGTACTTCATGTTTAAAAACCTTCAGATGTTGTGAAGTGAATATTTATCTCATATCTTGGGATTGGTCGACCCAATCTTGTTATAGTAAAATTTTGTACCTATCAATAAAAAATCCCAAGAGGTTCCACGGAAATTCTTGCCTGGCTAATCAGTTAAATGTTTTTTGACCGAGAAGCAATAGAGGGCTTGCCTGGCTGCGGCGCGAGATTAAACTGAGAACCATGCATTTTCAATGACCCCTTTAACCTTTGCTCTGTACGAAGCATTCTGCAAATAATAGTGCCTACGAGATACCATAAATATTGTTCTTTTCAGCATGTGCAAAGGATTCAGTCCTTTTTGTTTCTTTCCCATTAGTATTAATATGAAACGAGTTAAACTTTTAATGTGCTTCATTTCAATGTTTTTTTTTGTATAGTTTTCTAAGGTGATTCCAGTGTGAGATTTCCAGAACACTGAGCCCAACACCTGGCCTTGAAGGTCACAGCAAGAGTGCTCTTTTTGTATTTCATCAGGAACGGAATTTTGTAACGAAAGGACGTTTCCAGAATTAGTTCCTAATGTTGCTTACTTATGAAATGACTATTTCTACTCTAGCCGACCCAAAATCCAGTATTATGCGGATTCCAGCAACCCTTTCATTCGATTCGTTTGCTCACATACACCATCCATAAAGTGCTTCAATTTTGCTTGTGTGTTCGTTTCGATTTTTTGGCCTTTTAGTGAGTGTCGCTTAATGGCAGCCAAGTTTACTCTGTCTGAAATCCAGGGATAGCCACCATGCGTAGCTTCTACGGATCTATGGGGCTTTCCAGACAAGTACGTTGATCATTCACTGGCAGGTCAGAGGAGGGCCTAGTTCTCCTGGGTCTGCATGAAATCTTGGTCGGGCTCGTAACAAAGGGTACTACTGCAGCGCTAATGGAATGGAATAACATGGCTTCTAACCCTAATACTTACCCAGTTATTAAAGCACATTCCATCTCATTTTGCAAACACTCAGATGTTCCTGAATCGTCTGCGCGCGCGTCCTGGGCGCTCAATGGCGCCTTTGTGATGGAGTCTCTCGGCGTCACCGCCCGTTATACAAACGTGTTAAACGACTCCGCTATGCATGTCAACCTCGAACTCCCGGCAAAACACGGCGGTGTGGTAAATCCATGGCTTCACGACTCATCAGGTGGTAGTTCTTTTAAAGAAGTGCCTAAACATCTCAACATTCAGGTGATCCGGAAAATATCACGCACAAATGACAGAGTTGACAATTGGACAGCAACTCGCCTCAAGCCTTGTCATTGCCTTTACGTCCATGGTAAAGGCACCAGTAATCGATTTCAGGCCATTACTCTACTATAGATACACAGAGAAGTGTTTTGTCATCTGTTCCACAGCATAGTACATTGACGAGTGTTGTGAGTTATTGAAAGGACGCTCAGGTGCAACACCTATCACCTGTCGCCACCTTAATCGTCGAGTGACTCGAACGGACACCGGTAAATCTTCCATTTTTCCCTGTCCACCCCAAGATTAGCTCAGACTGTCCTGTTTTGCTCATTCTAGGGAGTCGTTGAGTGTCATATCTTTTTCTAGGGTTGCCGTGAAAAACTATGAACATCGGGTCGGTGATCTTCCTGCAGTACGTTTGACATCCCAAGGAATCCACTCACTAACGGTCCATCGGTAGTCGTTTATACGCATTACATCTCCGCCACACCTTTTCTGCAACAGCGTATGGAATGAATGAAAAGTTGCAGTACATCAAGGTTACCTGAAGAAAACTGAAAGAAAACTTTGTTCCATTTCTGAACATTCAAATTATCCTATCCGAAAACGGCTACTTTGTGACGTGGTATCGAAAAAATAAGTTAAAAAGGCATATTAATGCACTAAGTTTTCTATAACCTCTGACCACTTTTAGACAAAAAGGGCGATCGTAAGAAACATGTTTCGAACGCCCACCAGCATGTGCACAGGAAAAGAGCAGAAGGAGGAATTCCGGAAGTTGGTGCAACAAATAGCCATTTCCAATGGGCACGAGAATGTAGCTCATCGGGATAGTATAGAGGAAAACTCAAGCCACGAAAGGATAACACTAGCGATAATAAGGTCCCGTTTATCCCGCTTTTCATTTCCAACGAAAACAGTGCAGCTACAAAATGTCGTTTTAAGAGGGGCCTAGCTAGAGAATTTGGTACCAATGATTGAAATAGCACCGTGCACTCTAAGACGCCAGCTAGTTCGCAATCCTGTGTGAGCGTCAATGCACGACGTAAAATTACATCATGTGCCCTAACAGTAGAGATTAAGATTGCATGAGTTGGGGTACGGTTTATATGAACTTTTGTAGAGTGTGTGGGGACGAATACATTGGCGTACGGGTAATCCACCTTGTGCCTTTACGAAAAAAAATCACCTAGTCCGTAAACTTAAAATTGAATCAAATACTTTAAATCAAATACTCCATTAGGCGCCAATAGGGCACAGAGAGATAACGGGGGAGTTTTTGAAGTGGAAGTTACGATCCACGCATTTCAACGCCCATAACTCTCGAATTATTCCAAATAGCCACAATGATGCTGAGATATTTGCAAAACTACAGACCGCAGGTGTCTGTGGTGGGAAACGAACGCGCTATCTACCATTTTGAGGACTTGCGCGGTCACCACCACACTATGCGGGTCTCTCGTTTCACCTGCATCTCGGAAAGGGTAATAGCGTGTTTAATGCCTACTGCAAACACCACTGGTCTGGAGTTTTGCAAATATCTCACCGTCGCCGTGGTTGTATCACATATAATACCCTGCCATGAAAAATTGTAATAGGCAGTTAGTAAAAAAGTTCACGTTATTCGAAATAAAGTCCGTGAAACCCACAATGAACAGCAGGTTGGAATGCCACGATATCACCTATGATCCTACACCGTGTATAGAAATGATATTTTAACCTGAGAGAGGCACATTACCCATCCATATGAACCCACGAGATCTCTTTGCGGTTGCTCGACACGTGACAAAGGCAGCGAAAGGCTTATACAAAGTGTTGAGTGTGAGAAGAAAATATTTTGTTTTCAATACCATTGAAACCTTCGTTTAGTACTTTCTCTGTTTGGTTATGGCAAGTGTTGGGCTGAATAGACTGCAGTCAACTTGCCCTTCCTAGGCTCTGAATAAGATGAAATGCGCTGGAGCGTCAAATCTTTTGAATAAATACTAAGCGATAGCAGCTTGTGTTTGCTTATAAATGATAAAAGTGAATTATTTCACCAATGCAGAGGTTAGTAGAAAGTTGATCTTGGGAAGGCAGCCTTTTTCTGTACAAAGCAGAAGTGTCATGGCAGATATTCAGAAACCCGTCGGAAGATAGGGAAATTTGCTGCAAGCGTACTAGGTTTTTCGAAGAAGGAGGAGGATAATTGTAGCCATTAAATTTTTTTTGAATTTTAGAATGGAACTACTGAATATTCTTCAGCTAGTATCTCTCGTGAAGAAGAAAAGACCATATGATGAATATTGCAGGGCGATTCCATATGGGGCGATTCCATGGGACCTTCACGCTACGGTAAGAGAATGAAATTATACATTGGACAGCTTCTTATAGATATTTATTACTCTACATGCTCTTGAAAGTGGAAAAGAGAATAGACTTTGAAGTAAAGACGGAGACAACAAAAATGAATCTAAAAGAAGAAAGAAATTCTACATCATGAAAACAACAAAGTATTTGTTATTATTATTGCAAAGAATCCTCTGCATTGGTGCAAAGTATTGCAGAGTTTTAGATATGGTGGAGTAGCAGCAGAAATGCGAGGGGTCGATGAAAATGAGCGCAAGGGAAAGACATGTCGGCTGCTTACAGAATGACGCTGCGAAATGTGACTATAAGACGTCTCCTGAACAAAGGCTCTCTGCAGAAAATTCACATTTGATCAGAAGCAGACATAATGCAGACATAAAGCATTTCACTGTTTGCTACTTCGTAAACACTAATGCAAATTACTTGCCTACAACAGCTGCAACCTCGTTTCGTCAATAATCACAGTTATAAACACTTTTGTTGATTATTTACGTATCATCGTAGGAAACAAAGACTCCTTGTACCGAACTCGACAGGGTCATCAAATATAGGAGCATGATGCGATTCTAAGCGTAGGCATTCTGGATAGCATAAGATTCGAATCATGAGCAGGGCAGTGAATAGGAGCTCATCACATAGACATCAAAACTATGAAAGTAGCATTTGAAAAACATTAAAGAAAGATTATCATGCTGTTGCAAAGAATTTTCTGGTACTCAAGCGACGGATTTCTCTTACTGGGAGCAGTTCTTCTCCTGAACAACGTTCATATAAGGTGAACTGTAGACCGCAGTTTCCTAGTACTGATATCCGTTGTGTTGTGGAGGACTGATCGTTCGATGGTACGATTCCGTTGTCGTGGTTACCTTAAAAAATCAAACAACGAACATAAGTAGACAGATAAATACTTACAAACTTGGATGGCCCGTCTTCACTGGCTGTGTGGGCCCCAGCATAATTTCTATTTTTTGAGGGGTTTGTTGGTTCAACCATTGAGGCACCCTAGAATCCCAGGATCAGCCTAACCAAAGTCTATCACAGGTCGGCTCGCTTATAGACTTTGTGTGGGCACATCTAAGAACAACGAATACGACTTAGGGAAAATGGTTGAAAACAACTCCGAAAAGACTTTCGGCTCATTTTTTCAAACATTACCACAGTAATATTGCGCGTGTGGCGCAGTGGTCGGAAACACCCTAAAATATACGTGGGATCGATCCCGCGCTGCAGACTCATCAAACTCTCCATCCTTCCGGGCTCAATAAATCGGTAGCAGTGTTGTCTGAGAATATATCAGCACTGGCTCAATACATCGGCAAGCCGCCGCGAGTCATTTTAAACACCAGATATGCATTCGACGAGCTCCAACGATGTTTAATGAAGTTGAATGCATGGTGCATCCCTCAGGGATTGATCAATGCCGAGAGCTTTATCCTTCTATCACAATAGAGCTGAATGTTAAAAATTACAGTATCACTATGTAAGTATTTGGCTTGTATTCTACTTAAACCTATCTAAATCACTCGAAAAGCTACTTTGCGGAATTTTAGACAAATTTCATTTCTATGTTCGTTGTCATATACGCAATAGAAACATGCCTCGTATTGTCGATCCTGGTCCTTCCGACGGCGTGGTCCTGCTTCTGCTTGTGGGACGTCTTCTTCGTAAACTCTGAAACAGCAAAAGACACCGCATGGAGCATTAGGCTAGGTTTGGCACGCTAAACACTTACACATACTCCTCGCGAACAGATGGGGCTTGAACCCTTGGGAGTCGGAACCAAGAGAAGAAAGGCGACACCCGTTCTTCTACAACGGGTGTCTTCTCAATCACCATGTGATAGACTTCTTGGAAGCATAGCACACAGTAACACTGAACACGGAATGTGAGAAGGCAATCGCTATATTGACCACTAAGATGCTCTGGAGGCTCAGGAGGAGAATCAGTGATTTATTCACAGTTCATTGGAATGTTTGAAAGTCATAAACTAAAGTGCTCTTTTTCTACACATTTAACTCTTTGAAAAATATAGGTCCCAAGTTCAACACATTCTTACGAAACTGAGAGATTTTATTTGGTCACCTTTTAGCCTGAGCCTGATATGTTTCAAATAAACATGGACTTACCAAAAAGAAAGCGATCAAGAATCCGATCAGCCAACCGACCCAGATATCACGCCAATGGTTCTTATAGCCGTTGATTCTCGAAAATGAGTCCACTATGCTCAGACCGATGAAACCGAAGATGAGGAATGGCCGAAGCAGAGGCGCTCCGCGAAGGTTGATCATGAAGTAGATGTAGGACTGAACATTCCCATCATTAATCAAGATTGAGAGACAGTGCGACAACGAGTCTTCTAACGTTGACGTCGTATTGAAAGAATTTAAGAAATGATTTTAAAATAATGAACAGCTTATGAAAGTTCTCGCTTACGATATTTGTTGGACATATCACAATAAAACGGGTGCGACTAATGCAATGGTTTGAATGTGGCTTGCAAAGCACATTATCTTTGATGTTCCGAGCTAACCAAGTTCACCATCTCTGTAGAGCCGGCGAATCATCGAAGATTGGCTACTAATGTGGCTCCTAAGAAAGGCCACGACATACTGGGTGGACAAAATAAAGGTCGAACTCAATACAAAATCATCTCTCGTGATGGCAAACGGGTTAGCCCTATGTCTTTTTCATTCCTTACAAGCAAAACGTTACGAAAACAGGATTGAGGCAATCGCCTTCAGTTTTCAAGGAAACGTTCTTAATTTTATACTTGAAATTTCAATCCTATGAGGAACAATCGACACATCAGCCAAAAAAAAACGGTGGTCATTCTCAACTTTTTATAACTATAACATATAACAGCGACTTTCATTAATGATCGATAATCCAGTCCAAAAAAGTGATTTCAAGATTACTATTGTTATTATTACCATTATTATTGCTAACATTAACAGGAAGGGGGGTTGGCGCAGTGGTTAGTGATGCAGTCCATCACGAAATACTATGATCCTGGTTCGACCCTTTTTACAACGTCTTCCTCCAATCCACGATGAAACGCCCTAACCTTGCAATCTCAAGTATTGAAAGGAGAATCGACTCGACTAGCATCCCACGACATACATGAAGCAAATTAAATCCTCAAGCAGCAGTTGAAACAACAAACGAAGTCACGAAAAAGCGGTGGGTTTTTTTTTCGAGAAGTTGTTGATCATGTAATTACCAAAGAGTCTTTCGTCTTTCTGTAAGTGTTATTGAAGCGTTTGGCCTAGTAGATTGTATATCAGTATACCCTTCCAGGCTCTGAAGAAGGCGATACTGCCGAAACGTCAGCCAGTGTTGTACTGTATTGTGTTTTCTATGGAAGTAAATGTATGCTGTTTAAAAACCTCGCGATTGCTGAACAAGAAAACGACACATTCATATTCCAATGCCGAGGTTAAGAGAAAGTCGATCCTGGGAACAAACGAAGCGTTCGAAGTCTGCTGTGGAAAAGGAATGCGATGAAAACTAATCTAATGGAAGAAATGCTGGGATCCACACAGCAGATGTGATGACGGGCCATGTAAAGTAAATAACAAATGACAAATATTGTTACTATTGTGAAATATAACTTCAATGATGCTGAGATATTTGCAAAACTCCGGACCGCAGGTGTATGCGGTGGGAACGAACACGCGCTGTTGTTCTTACCGGGAGCAGCGCACTTCACACCACACCATCCGGGTCCTTCGTTTTGCCTGTCTCTCAGTTAGTTCTATCGATCTTTTTGGCATCAGCAATCACCCGTCAACTAGCTGAGAGACGGGGAAAACGGAGGACCCGGATGGTGTGGTGGTGAAGTGCGCTGTTCCCCGGTATGGACAACAGCACGTGTTCGTTCCCCACCGCATACACCTGCGGTCCGGAGTTTTGCAAATCACTCAGCATCATTGAAGTTATATTTCACAATGTATACCCTGCCATTAAAATGAATAGGCAGTAAATAATACGTTGAATTGTTACTGTTTTTTATATTCTTGTTGAGCAAACGCGAGGTGTTATTTTATTCTTTATTGAAGAACAAGCTGACGTTTCGGCGGATTTCGCCTTCCTCAGAGCCTGGAAATGTCAAGTTACCTACAATCTACACGGCCAAACACCTCCATAACCAAATAGAGAAAATGCTAAACGAAGATTCCAACCACATTGAACACAGAATAGCTACTTTGCACACTCACCGCTTTCTACGAGTCTCCCACTGAATATGTCACGTGGAGACCTACAACACAGAGTTCACATGGAAGCTTAATGCTCCGCTCCCGTCAGAATAACAGGTTTAAATACTGCCCAATATTACGCGTGATTATGAGGCATTTCTCCCCGCGGTTCACTACTGGAATCTTGGAATTAATGCAGAATGTCTCGAGAGTTTTGCGTATTTGTGTTTTCGATTCCTGTGCGATGACCGTAACCCCTACTTCAAAATCCTCCCCATCATGACTGTGCGTCCTGTTATTATTATTTTCGAAAAATGATAAGGAAACATGAAGTGTTAAAGGAGTAATAGAATATAAGCGACATTATGGCCAAAATCAGAAGATATTCCGGTCGAAATACTGCCGAAATGCACTAGATTTTCTCGAATGAAATTACAGGTCATCACCTTAAATCAAACACTTATAATTTTCAATTAAAACATTTCTGAGGGAATTTGACAAATGAAACAAAAAATCTTAGTTATATTTGACTCTTTCGTAATCGCGTCCATTCTAGCGTGCAAAACCCGCCGCACTGCGTGTCACTGGAGCGAAATCGAAATGTACATTGAAATCAAAATGTACGGTCCGAAACGTACAGCGGCCTGCATATCGAAATCAACGCGTATGATTCGTCAAAGAGTTATTAGTAACACTTTTAAAATTAAACCTCATTTGCCAATTTAAGATGAGAAGGCAAAAATCCGAAATTACTCAGTTTGAGCGACAGACGAAACAACCTCAATGATAGGCGTGCTTTGCCATGAATTGCTACGACACACTAACGCATAAGGATCTGTACAAAATGAAAATAAACGTGGAACGCTAGATATGGGAGTCTCCTGACGGTACGATTCACGCGGAGACCAACCATATTCTTGCAAACAGAAGATGGTGCCTACTTGACAAATCAGTGGTCTCATCATTGTGGACTGCTTTCTATAACCACCTTCTCCATGCGACGATTCGTTTCAGCTATAAGCAGGAAAAGAATATGTCATTGACCACGAAGAAAAAGTGTGAATGCATACGAGGAAAACATTCTGAACAAAAACCTATCCAAGCGTGACAGGTAGATTAAGGAAGATCTGACCGAAGACTAGGAGCTACTTTTTGAAGGACTTAAACACTGTGTCGAATTCGCCTCAGTTCCTGAAACAGAAAACCAGCCACCGTCATTACCAATGAGCTGCTTGAGAAGAGATGGAAACTGGAGCTTTATACCGTCGAAACACGTTTAACATAATAAGTAATAAATATCAATTGCAGAAGAGGAAGGTACAGCACAGTACACGAAGAAGGAACTGTTAGAAACAGCAAAAAAAAAAACCAGTCCCAAAAATGTCGCTAGTATTTGTGACTTGTGCGGTTACAATATTCCGCTGTCAGCTCTGACGAACGAAGAAGGGAGCAAGAAAACTTACCGCTATGATATGGAATTAATAACGGGAAAATTCTACATTAACCTTTTTGGTTCCATAATCTCCGTCGCAGACCCTAAAATGTCCGTGGAGAAAATCACCTGAAATTCTTCCGCCAGAGATTCCAGTTGCGATAGAAAGTATGAAAAAAGACAGAGCCACAAAATCCGATGAAATCACTGCCGACTTCCTCAGAGCTGGAAGCTACAATTCACGGGTACTTCTCGCAAACCATATGATATTCTAGCTTCAAAAGAAAAAATTCCCCACGGTCCCACAGTGGTGGATGACGTCGAGCACGGTCATCCTGTCCAAGAAAGGACACCGAAGGTATCTTCGTAGCTGTCGTCTGATGCACTTGTCGAGTGTTCTGTACAAGCTCTTCACGAAGGTATCCTGTCTCGCATATCAAGCACATTGTATGAGACGCAACCAATTGAGCAAGTAGGATTTGGATTGGGATTTTGCTCCACATACCACATCCAAATTGTATCAAGGGTCATTGAAGCTTGCCGGAAATACCACCTACCCTTACTCCTTATCTGTCGACTACGAAAAAGCGTTCGACAACGCCGAAACGAATGTAATGCTACCAACTCTCGTCGACCAAAGACTGGCTCGTCCTACATAAAAACTATCTGACTGTTGTCGGAACCGCACTACGAAAATACAGCTACCAGTTGCTCGTCGAGTGACTCGAACGCGAGCCAGTAGGTCTACCACTTCTGCCTGCAGTGTGCAAGAGTAGTCCAGTAGGTTCTGCTCACTCTATGGACTCGTTCAACATCACATTTTTCTTCTAGGGTTGTCGTGAAAAAACTGACAATCGGGTGGGTGGTCTCCTGCAATGCGTTTCACATCCCGTTTCACACCCTCAATCCAGTTGCTAACGACTTTGTTCATCGGTAGTCGTTCGTACGTATAACTTTTCGGAACACCTGAATTTTGACAGTTTGGCGTTTAGAACTACACTTCCGACTCTTGATTGTTGACGCAGGTCGGAGCCTCGGATACCTTCACTCGTTTGTGTAAAATGGGATACTCCTAGCATCGTCTTTTCGACTGCACCTCCGATAGCGCTGAGTGATCTTTCATCCTGCTTATGCAGAGACCAGGTTTCTGACACATACATTAGGGCAGAAAGTACCGTTGAGTCAAAAAGGTGGGCAGGAAGTCAGGCGTTTTTTGTTCTCTTCGCTACAACTTCGACGCTCTTGAAAGCTTCCCAAGCCGGTCGCTTCTCCCTGCCTAGCTTTAGAGCTTAGCCGTTCATTATATTGATTTCTGACATAGGTAGGTGGAGCATTTGGAGGCATTCGTACTGTTGAGCGTGGATAGGGTATATGAAACGAATGCGTTTCTCATGAACATCGCTTTTGTGAGATTTAGCCGAAAACCAACTTTTCCACAGAACTGTCAAAGTCGTCAAGCATTTGTTCGGCTTGGCTAATGTTTGGTATTAAAGAACGATGTCATCAACAAAGGAAAAATGATGTAATTGTCGACCATCAATTCTCACCCTCATGTCGTCTCATTCCAGTATTCGCATGACGTTCTCGAGTGTGGCGTTGAATAATTTTAGCGAGATGGTATCGCCTCTTGCCTAATCCCCCATCTGATGTCGATGCTCATATCGTTGAGGAATGGTGATACTTTGGTTGTGAAATTTTTATACAGCTCAAAAGAAATCTCTATATACTGGGTAAAGACGGCCTGTCTATCTAACGGTTCAACGACGAAAGTGAAACAGAGAGAGAGAGAGAGAGACAGATCAACTTGACTTTTGCAGACTCTGAGGACGACGAAATCCGCCTAAATATCAGCTTTTTTGTCAACAAAGAATAGCGTAACACCTCGTGTTTGCTCAACAAGAGGATAAAGAATTATTGGATCAATGCCGAGGTTAACAGAAAGTCGATTGCGGGAATTACTACAAAATGGATAAAACATTCGACTTCAAGAAATCCCTTAGTAATTTTCCATGCATTCGATCCCATTCGCAGCATCGTTGAGATAATTGAAGGCATACATGGCCTATACAATGACATACCTCAGGATATATCAACTCAAAACTTCTGTCCACCACCCCTGCGGGATTCATCATGCACTCGATGTCGTCAGAGAGTTAACTGAATATACACCGGGTCTATACAATGACTCATGACAGTCTAAGAACGGATGAAATCCTCAGATCCCCTTATTTTTATCCTCCCAGACAATCACGGTGCCAATATGTTGAACCAGGAGGGATGGAAAACTTGGTGAACCCGAGGCGCGGAATCGAACCAACGATCAATTCTGCACAAATTGCAAAGTACCTCTAACCACTGCGCTATACTCGCCCACTTAAATTTTAAAAAAACAATTAAAGGTGTTATAAAGACTAGAATGGAGAAACTGAACGAACCGATGCAAATATGGCAGAGTAGCTGGAAAATGCGGCATGAAGAGACGGAAAGGTGAGCCAGGCGTATCTCAGTTCGTCCGCTCCTCGGAAATTGCAGGCCAAATGCGGAGATGGTGATGGTGAGTGCTCGAGTGGAGCCGTACATGCACTGAATTCACAACTACCACCATAGACGAAGGTGAAAAAAACCAGCAATTCCTAAGCTTGAAATGCCAAACACAATCGTCGATTTTCCGTCGACACTCATCACACAAATGAACATTGATGTGCGTGATGCATAAAGGATTATTTTGACAAAATTACTGCTATTTTTGCAACAATAGCACTCCTTTTTAAGTATGCAATAGACACTGTTTTGTCATAAAATGATTCTCCTTCAACGCTACGCTTAGTTATTAACCTTTCATTTGCTGCCTACAATAATTTTTCACCGCAGGGTATTATGATGTTAAATACAACCACAACGATGCTGAGATGTTCGCAAAACTCGGACGCCGAGCCAGATCGAACCACGATTACCCCCTTTTCGGCGGCTCGTGTATTGGCACCACTGATGCCCTTGCTATAGAGAACTTCGTTCTTGAAAAGTTCTCTATCTATCTAAACAACAGTACTTGATGTCGATATCACGGCTGCCTCGCAGCCGCACGCCACATGTCGCAATGTAACCTTTGTGGTTTACTCGGTCAATTACGTTCAGTGTTTCAGGTAGTTGACTTCTGTCGCACAACAACGATGGCTTATCCGAGAGCAGAGGCGTAGCAGTAGAACAGTTTACTATTGCTTTGTGAAGCAACGAAGCCAATAACTTCAATGATGCTGAGATATTTGCAAAACTCTGGACCGCTGGTGTGTGCGGTGAGGAACGAACGCGCTATCGTCGTTCCCGGGGAGCAACGCGTTCACCACCACACTATGCGTGTCCTTCGTCTCGCCTGTCTCTCAGCTAGCTCTTTCGATCTTTTGCCATCAGCAATCGCCCGTTAGCGGGATTGACCTAGTTTGATTTAGGCTCCCCAGACTTATCTGTTCTCATTCGCAATCTTTCTGGCCTATGATATCTCGTAGGCAATGGTGGCACCCATCGATGCTCATACTTCACGTTGCAAAATAGCGTTATCCACGACCAGCCGGTGATATTTTTTGAAGTTATTGGCTTCGTTGCATCACATAACTGTGTTCCGTAGATGACTCATCAGTCGTTGTCCATGGCACCATCAATGCTCATGCAACTTACTGTACTCATCGATCATGCTAAAGTGCACCTCACCGCTATAATGTCGATCCTTAGCTCAGCCGAAAACATTGCTCATGGCTATCCTTCCACACCCCCAGCATACTGTCTCCCTCAGTCACTGCACTGGCCACGGATAGTGCGAGCGCAACATCGCCCATGGTTAGCGAGCCGCTATTTTTTTTGTTGTTATTATTGCTATTATTGTTGTATTAATGATTTAGTAATGCTCCAATGCCAATATCTTGTTATTAGCCTCACTTCGCTACCAGCCACGACACCTCATAACTTTGCGTGATTCTTGAGCCACTATTCTATCGTTATTATTATGTTATTAATGTTGTATTTATGCATACGAATGGTTCAATCCCAGTATCTAGAGGACTCCTTATATCGAAGACATGAAGTATGAACTCGAAAAGTGCCAAGCGATGGAAATGAAACGAAAGCGAATTTCTCGTCGAAATGGTGTCCTCCACACAACAAGTGTTCGTTGATTAAGCTCGAAATAACGAATTTGCTCAACTACATTCAAATCTAGAAAGCGTGCTACGATCATGCTACAAGACCGCTTTGACGAACGACCACCAAGCATGGTCCTCTATCAGTGGAAAAGACGCCCAAATCGAACGGCCGGCTTTTGAGGACTATACGGAGTCGTTGCGAAGGATTGCGTCAAAGAGTGGAAGCATAATTTCGAACATAGTTATACTGAACAAACGGACATCCAAGCAGTCGAAGTTCCCCGAACAATAGCTACAGCAAGACATCTCTAACTACCCACACTACCGATACCAACTTCCAGTGCTAACATATGGGAATTGAATAATTCTTGCGAGTTATTCGAAGCGAACATACATTCCCAGAGCATCCCAGAATTACATAAGTTCAATTACTTGCTTAATTCGCTACAAGGGGAAGCACTCGATGCGGTGAAGCAATTTCAACTCATTAAGAAAAACTGTGCTAAAGCAGTTGAATTTCTCACCAAAAAGTATGCAGACTCGGAAAAACTCATGATAACACTCATGGACAAACTTGACAGTAGCCAGCTTCGTTCCACTACGGTTCACGATCAACGGAAACTATTCGAATATTTGAACTTAGTATTAACACAGTTAAAAGCAAAAGGTGAAAATGTGGACATTCAATGTAGGTTTCAGAAAATGTTGACTAATTTTCCTAATAACATACAGCGGAAAATGATCGAAAAGAAATATGACGTCGTGATAGAGAAACCCTTCCAGATGGAGCAACTCCTACAATTTATCGAAGAAGTTAGCTCCAAGGAGGAAAAACTATGACAACACACCTCAGAGTGCCAATCAATGTCAGTTGCTGTCAGCAAGCAAACAAGAGAATAGGAACGGATCGTGAATCGCCGACAAGACGTAATGTTGCATGTACTGTACAGCCGATCACAAATCGTTCACTTGCAACCTGTACAAGACGCCGTACGATCGCTCACAATACCTCCGAACTAACAAATTGTGCGCCACTTGTGCATCTCCACACCACAGCCTAAGTCCAAGAAATCATCTTGCTTCAAATGCCAGAGACGACACCATACTTCATGTTGTCTCCAGTCAACGTCGAAGGAAACGAGCTCCCAAACCATATTAGTTACACTTGAACAGAATGTTACGGATCCCGTTCCGTTTTGGAATATGGCTTCAGCTGTTTTCAAGATTTTCGAGAATAAAATGCAGCTCCAGCGTGCTATGTTGATTGTCATTTGGTTCAGCAGTTAGTGAGAGTTCTGAAGAATATCCCCTACCTCGATAATATACGCCGACTAGATGTCAATAATCTTACGGTCGATACCGCTGTTTTATTCAATGCGTGATCAAGATTCGCTCAACTCGTATTAACATCGGTCGTTCCGTACAATGATGGCATGAATTACGAATTTTGCTAACAATTTATTTAATTGCTGACATGGGCAAACTGGTAGTCTTGTAAAGACGACAAATTTGATGATCGTATCAGAGTTCGTGCTCATAGAATTATCCGAAAACTCTGTCAGCTCCTCCGCTGTTGACTAGATTGCATAGGGCACGTTTTCACGAAGGACGTTTCCAGTGCCAGTATTTGTCACAGCAAAGAATCCTTGAATTCAGCCGAGACATCTGAATCTAGTGAAATGAGCGGATTCGTAATGGATGAAGTAAAAAGGCAGGAAACTACTTCATTCACTACATTACTTACTGAATCTTCTTCAAACATCCGAGCAATAATACCGTCCAGCAGAAATTTTCTGGAGTCTCCTTTCCCTAAGCGATCTGTGCCATTTCCTGTTGCGTTAATTGCGTGATTCTTGAGCCACTACTTTTCTATCGTTATAATTATGTTATTAAGTTATATTTATGCATATAAACGGTTTAATTACCCACGTCTGAGGCTGATCGATCAGCTTAACACCTCAAAGACCCGCATGGCTTACTCAATTACACAATCTGAAACATTCCTCTCCGCACCCAACTCTTCATTACACTTACTTTGCGTCTCTCTTAGCTAGTTTTCTACCTAACGCTACCATTGGCTTAACCCTTTTATTTACTGCCTTGTTCTTTTTAATGGCAGGATATCTTGCGAAATATAACTCGTATATAATGCTGAGATATTTGCAAAACTCCCCACCGCATACACCTGCGGTCTGGAGTTTTGCAAATATCTCAACATTATATACGAGCTACCATTAGCAATCACTCGTCTGCGCTCATCTACGCTTAGTTTCAGCAATCATAATGCACAGTGATCTTGGTTCGTCGATTCTATATTGTACGATTGTCTCGATGCTTATCAGAGAGGACCTCTACGGACACTTTAATACACAGATGCACTAGTCAATACATTTCTCTTTTCTGAGCTTGGTGCACCGGATTTTAATAGAAATGAAGGCATTACTCAAATAAGTGACTTACCTAATTGAAACATTACATAACGAGAGAAAGTACGGACGTTGGTAACCGGTCATCAGCTTAATCGTATCCACGAAGATCTGCGTCACCAGTGCACCGCACAGAAATACGGCTGTAAATATTCGCACTTCTACGCAAATTATCACACTATAAAAAATATTAGGTTCACTAGCAAATGCTGCGATTTCCTCGACCTCGGTTTTATTATGCAATAGAACGAATTTCTAACAGCAACGATGATGTAAGTATGCAACGTTTTCCTAATTATCGAACTACGGCTCACATTAGGTGAGTCTTCGAGTGGCAATGTCACCCAAGCCGTGAATGAGCTCGGTGATTGCATAACTAAGCCCGGATAAAGCACTTCCATGGCGCATGCCAGAGAGCCACTCGTGGCTGTCCCGTATTACGTCTTTTATGACCACATGATAACTTATTAACCGCAGATGCTTTGGGTAAAACACCTGCAATACTATTCTGCATACTTAATAATGTGTAAAAAAAGTGATTTCCATGGAGGCGGTAATTTTGCGGGCTAGGAAATATCGCTAGCGGTCCAGTACACATAAACTTAAGGCGCTTTTCTTGTTGAGCTGTTCAAGTGTAACATCAGAGCAATTAATTCCCAACCAAGCCAGTATAAATTAGACGTTCTCCACAATTAAAAAAGGACTATCATTTGAAAATGTCGTCTTCTCAACTTGCAGCCGAGTGATCTTATACCTCAAGCGAATTGGAAACTACTCCTATGGTAATCAGTCGCTTACAACTGCTTTCTGTCCGCGAAAAAATTTCTCGCATTGGGCGTCGCGCTTTCTAAGCGACAGTTGGATCCCAGCCAAGACCAGAGTTAATACACAATCGTCTGTTGTGCTAAACTTGGAAAACTGACGGATATCATACAAAGACAGTTCACAAGATATCTAGGTGTCTTTCTCCTAAGCGACGATGCTTGTTCACACTCAGCGAAACTTAGCCAGTGTGAACTTATGTGCCAGAGCGAAATGTCGAGATGTCATTTTACAGCTCTGATGAGGTTCCATTCGGTGAGCCATTCGATTACTACCTTTTAAAAATCAGAAAACCAAACCGAGACCTCATATTTTGACAGCGGGTGTTTTCGTCTGCGGATATCATTCAAAATCATCTGTTGCTCTCAGAATTTGTGATAACCATGTATACCAACTCATTTCGTAGATTGGTTATTTAGACCAATAAACATGTTTCTTACTTGGATACTTGGATGAGCCGTCTTCACTGGTTGCGCAGGCCCACCATAATTTCCATTTTTTCGGAGTTTTGCTGGTTTAGCCATTGTGGTTCCCTGGAGTGCCGAGGTCAGCCAGACGAAAGTCTTCCCCAGACCGTCACCACAACTGGAAGTCGTCGCCCTTGTGGATCGAAGAAAGATTTGCCACCATGCAACTAGTTCGTTATTAGGACGTTGGTGCATACTGGTATTGGCTTACTCTTAGCTGGTCTTCCTAATGGAAACGCTTGATTCCTTCTCAGCCTTACTGAAAGGACAAATCTCCCTGCTGTACATCGCAGCCGGACACCAAGGAACACCTCTCAGCCACGATGAGGCGGTTAATCGTTGGGAGAGATAAACATCTTACTTTGAATAATATGTTTACAATACCAGAGAACTTTCAAAAAGATGAACCTAGCCTGTTAAGTGTTATAAACATTAGGAATATTTATGAGACCTTAGAAGTTTATGTGGTGACGAATTCGACAGGTTCTGTTTTGCTTTATTTGAACAATGTTTTTGGTAAAGATTCAACAAGTCGTATATCATTTCAGTGCTTTCGAATAATAACTGTATCAAGTTTTTATTTTTTGCAGGACCTGACCAAATGTATTACACATTTTGCAGATCCCAGCATATTTTGCATTCGATTCGTTTCCTCGCATCCCTCTACCCATGAAGGTCTTCGTGCTTGAGGGTTTTTGGTTTTCTTCATGAATGTCGCTAAGTGCTGATTGAATCGGTTCTCATTGGAATACTGGGATTGCCATGCTAGGTCTTGTGCATCCGCCTATAGTAAAGCACCTCTCTCACTGTGCCACTGTTCACAGCAGCAAGTGAACTATTTAATAGATAATCGCATTATTCATTTTTATTTTTAGCCTTCAATTTCAAATACATGCCAACTCGCAGCAAACTTCATCAACACATTAGAAACGAAATGGCAGTGCATGTGTGTACAAGTCGTTACCCATGATTTGTGCAAATAAATCCTTTTTGCATGCATTGAATAAATTTTCTGCTATACTGAGTTCTACACAAATATTGTGTGAAGGAAGCCGTCCTTCATCTGATGGAAGATGTTCCTTGTCATATAAGGACTAATCGGCAAAGGATAACGGATAAAACTACTGGAGTTGATCAACCCCTGAGAGATGCGCCATGCACTTGAATCCATTAGGCATCGTAGAGATGGTTGAAAGCATACCTGTCCTGCACAAAGCCTTACTTGCGATGGCCAATCGAAGTGTTAAGTCAGTGCTGCTATCTTCCCAGATAAGCATGGCACCATTTTGCCAACCACGAAGTAGGTGATGAAAAGCTTAGTTACACCGAAGCGAGGTTCATACTAATGAGCACGTGTGTATCGCAGCAACTAGTAACTACTGCGCTACGCTCACCGTGAGGACTAATCAACGCCTTCGTTTATTGACAAGCCTATTCGACGTCTTTACAAAATTTTTTTTCGTGAATTACGTTTCTGCTGTAACCGACTGGGCCTGATAAGCCCATAGTCGCGTTAAAAAGCCGCGTGTTGCATGGTGGTCGGAGTCCCTCTGCAATACACATGGGTTCGAACCCGCGACCAAAGCTCACCAAGCTATGCTTCACTCCAGGATCGAAAATTGTTACGAAACATGTCTACGAGGATAGCAGCACTGACTGGATAAATCGATAGGCCACCGCGATTCATCGTATAAGTCATAAAGGCATTCAATCGCCTTTAATGATGCTTCATGAATTCGAATGCATGACGCGACGCATCCATCAGGGATTGATCAACGCCGAAGGATTTACCATTTTTAAATCAGAAATAGATCTATATTAAGTAAGACACTATCACGTAGACTTATTTATATGTTCTTATGGACTGATCTTGTTGATCTGAAGCGAGGTTAGTGTAGTTGCCGTTGTTGTTGTTGTTGGTCGGAGCCGTGCTGTTACGAGTGAGACGCCACTGGACTGAGTTCGCCAGTTCATAAGAACATATGAACGAATATATCGATTGTTTATGCCGAGGTTAATAGGAAGTCGGTCTTTTGAGTTATGACATAGACTCTCTTTCTGAAGGTGATAAACATATTGCTGCGTCAAGTATCTTCATAGATAGATGGCATACGAGTTTCGCCTTGACTAGTTTTCGTCTTCCTATGAGAATTACATTGACGGGAATGCGTGCTTACGTCTCCAGTGCAAATTTGCTTGCGCGGTGGTTCGGGAACCGCGTGGTTGTGGCAGCTAGTTATTGGATACGCATCGGTATTATGGACGTGTCATTACGATTGGGACCTGTTTTGTCCAACTAGGTCATCAGTTATTGAATTGGAGCATGTTCACTTATTAAGACTGAGTTAGACTTGTTCAATAAGGACAGACTTGTTTCTACAATAAAATTTCAGTTAACCCTTCACGACCATCTACATTCATTCCAATATGTACGCTGCAGCACGCTTCCGATAGTAGATCTTGATTTCAATGCGGATCTCAGTTGTGCTACAATGACATGCGGCAAGATGGGATCGCCACAGGAAAATGGCGACGACCGTGAACTTATGAACCCCATATACTGGGGCATGTAGAGTGAGCCTTCGAGGCGTTTTTGAATTATTTCGCAGGATTATTGATTTATAAGCGACCATTAGAACATCAACAGCGTAGCCTACGTTAAAAAACAACTTCAAGAAAAAACAGCAGACGAAGGCACAATATAGGGTGGCGCAGTAGTAGTGATGCCGTCCGTAACGAGCACGGTGCAGGTTCGAACTCGCACCGGTCAAGCAAGTCTGCTATCTTCGTCGGGTCGGAAAATTAGTACCAGATGTGTGGACCCAATTCAGTTCTTTAAACCAACGCAGAAACGCTATAGCATAGCCATTTCGGAATTCGAGGAAGAATTGATTCCAATCAACATTCATAAAGAAGGCAGCAACCCTAAAGAAGCAGCGGAACCATACAGAAAATTCGAAGATCAGCGCGGATGATGGGTGAAAAAGAACAAATGTAAGAAATCCTAGAACCTGCACAATAGATGTGAAGATGGGTCATGTAAAAGAAGGACAATACACCTCGATAGAACAAGCGACTTTCTCAAAGTTTAGACATCACGTTGCTTGACATCAGTCGAAACACAACCTGCACCGCACCAATGATAAAAGGTCTTCCGTCTCAATTTCGTTCCAACCACCTGCAGTACGCGATAGGTAGTTGGATTTGGAAGATTGACTTCTCTTCTCTGATGTACCGCTACCATGACTAACCTTTCAAAATAGCCGAATACGAGACGACGATGCTATTCGACTCATTCGAGACAAGGATACTGAGACATCAGTAAAACCCGGAACATCAAATGGGCTTCGAACCAGCGACTACCCTTAACAACAAGGACTCACGTGCTATCCACACTATCAATGATAGCCCTTCCCCTACCTTCTCTCAGCCAGTTTGTTACTCTTTCAGTGCTAACAATCACGCGTCAACATGGATGATCTTGGAAGCACAAATCGGCAATGAACCCAGTTAAGCTGAAGCTAGAGTCAAAATCACAATGTTTTAGCTTTTAATTACTCTTTATTCTTTTTTACGTAGTAGAATTACAGTAAAAAAAAATCCTTGAGAGTAAGGTAAAGAAAGAACTTTGGTTGGAGTGGTGGATACAACATGGATCCCCGGTGAGGATAATTGCGAGTTGGAAGCCCACCAGAGGATCTGACTTTGTTCATACTCAACAACTTCGTGGTTATAGTTCAAATCGTACTTTGCTATGAAAAAAGAATAGGGAGTAAATAGAAGTTAAGATATTACCTTTCTAGGAAGTCGAACTCGCTGGTCAACTCCGTGATTCGACAAGGATGACTGAAGACTGCTTATTTCAGATAGACTAGTTCTACTAACGAATTAGTTATGAAAAAGACTAGCTTTACTCATATGTCAGCATTCTTTACATAAAAAGGATCAGTAGCGTATCACCTGTGGGTAAACCATTATCACTACAGAACACGTAGTCAATCTGCATCGCCACCGGTCCGAAACGGAAAATAGCCGGAAAACTACATGGAAATTCATTCAATACTACCTGGATAGTAAACTGCTCCAACTTTGAAGACCGCACCAATCTCAACATACTTTCACTAGACTCGCCCTTCACTGTTTGACTGAATCGTCTTTTGTTAGAGTCCAGAGATAGACGTGCTGTTACCGTATTATGTTATATTACAGACAAAATAGGTCCTTATATAAATGATGACATTTGCCATCTTGCCATAAACTCTGACAGACCTTTGGTACCTTCTGACATAGAGTTACATTTATTGTCTAGTTTCTTGTCAACTTTTTCTCAGAACAGCGTCTTACCTGGACTAGAACCAGGCTAAAAGTTTTAGTTTCATAACCAAGAAGATCCTTACTATAGAACAATTGGTGAATGGATATTGAAAAGATGGCACAGAGAACAAATAGAGATTTCAAAATGTTGGAATACCCTGCAAATCTGCAAAACAAAAATATAGACTAACCGATGAATCTCAGAAGTCTCCTCGTGAAGAGGTGCACTTTGCATTCGGCGCAGTTCGCATACACCATTTTCCGCGGCTTCGTTGAAAAAAGCCAGAACATCACCTCGCCAATGAATATCTACAACATCACTAGATTGTCATTTAAACAAAATGTCTAGCAAGAATATCGTACAACTCCGATGCTTTGTTTCCTTCCCACAGAGCTTGTATCCTACCCACAACAATAAAAATCCACGCAGCAATCCTGAATCAAGCTTTCCGAGTTTTGAACGATTTTCTATTTCTTTTCTAGCGCCATTTTTATTCTATTCAAGTGAAGGAAATAAAACATTTTACACACGCCTTCACATCACCTATGAATTCTAGCACATTCCCCATTCGAATCATTCCCTCGCACCTACCATCCACGAAGGTCTTCGAACTGTTCATGTGCGGCATCGGTTACTAGTTGAGAATTGTCGTCTTCTCTCTTATGAATGCCGCTAAATAGTGGCCGAGTCCATTCTCGTTGGAATCCTGGGATAGTCTGCCTAGACCATCCCCCTTAGACTGCAGAGATTGAATTGTTCGCCAAACAAGTGTCGTATCAATTTCCTGATACTGGAGTGACGAAAGGCTTGATGAGTCCGACATGGGTTCGAACCAGCACCGCTCTAGTAGTGAATGACATCGCTACCACTACGTCATCTGCTCCCTATATATTCTAGCACTATGTGGAAAGAAACATAGAAACATATTCCATTCCATAACACATGACGTATGAGGTGCATTGGTTACAATGCATGTGATATGAAAATGGTTTCATTTAACCATAACCTCACCACTACAAACAATAAACCAACACATATTTGCTTGTAGTGAACTGCATTAGTTGAAATAAACATGAGAATCCATAGATCTTTCTCTAGAGGATGTCTTACTCCATTAAGATGAAATCCTGATTTTCTGGAGCCCACGGCATATTTCTCACTTTTTTGCGTCAAGGCGCATACTTGAAACACGAAAGCAAATGAACAAATGGGATACTGTCGAGTAGTATACGCTCTTGTGTTGAAAATTTCAAACATTTAAAATTTGTTTCCGGGTTTTCTACGATTTGAGTTCCAAACATGATTGGAATTAGAAGAATATTGTATAAAGATTACATATGCAAAGAAGGCGATGCAGTACGCTTTCTTCTATGCAGTCCTCAGCTCTTTAGACACTTCAGTGATAGTGATAGACATTGTGTCGTCGGAAAACAGACCTGGGGCATTGCATGTTAAAGAAAATAACCGTCTACAAACAGAATTCCCTCCTTTTCTTCCAAATAAGCTACAGTGGAAGACGATGTTGTGCTGAACGATGCGAAATCGCCTAATCGCCAAACAAGACGTCCTCGAGGACCCACAGCTGCAGCGCAAACACTGTGCGGCCAATTCCATACAAAGCAAGTCGTCGATGGACGAGCTCTGTTGTATTTTTTATCTTCTCTTTCAAACCCATTTGTTACGATAAAAAGACGTAGAAAAAGAAAGCACTCAATAATGTTTATAGAACTTCCGTCTTAATACTAAAAATACACAGTACTGTTTCAACCCCGCCCCAGGCTTATCAAGTCAATCTCTCCTAGGTCGGAAAATTGCCATCAGACTTATCTTGAGGCGGTTAATTACCTCCAGTCCAAGTGGGGACGCTCCATGAGGTCATCCGAGGATTCCATGGAGAATCGACTCGACTAACATTAAACGAAATTCGTAACGAAGATAAAAATCCTCACGTAGCAGTTGAACCCACATGCAAAAGTATAGTTCGAAGACCTTCGTGGATAGTGAATGCGAGGAAACGAACTGAGAAAGCGAGAAGGCTGGTATAACCAGTTCGGTATACGCGATTTCGGGCCATGTAGAATAAAATGAAAAAAGACGACAGTCACATGCAATACTTTTACAAATGTGCGAAAAACGTATATCCTATAAGAGCGTCAACATCTCCATCTGTCTTTGCCTTAAATGGACTCATGAACACTCGCTAGTAGAGAAATACCGGAAGCATTACAGCTCGCCCTCAAAGCTGTCGTAAACGAACCTAGCATTCATGCCCTACCCAAAATCGCCCAGCTCATTCCACGCAGTGGATAATCCAGTATGAAATGATTTCCTCTACTTTTCCTGTTCTTGACAAAAAAGTAGGAGGTAACTACCACTACGAGTAGTCAGTCCACTTAAAAACTTATTCCTTGAAGGTGACTCGAAAGCGCCTCTTGAATACCTTCTGGTCATTTGGTTGCAAGCTTTCAAGCAAATCGGCATGCATAATATAGTCCGCGTACTCGAAAGTTTAACCATAGTATGAATACATACATGTACATATAGAAAATATACGTCATTTCGGCGACAGAGAGCTCATAATCTGAATCCATCTCCTTCCGAAGGCGAACATATGGTCCGACGGAGAGTTACGTAGATATGAAGGACATTTCCGAGACCACTGCGTCGCCTCACAATCACTTCAGCATATATACAGCATTTGTAAATAAGAATTTCGGTAAGCTACCATCATCAATTCAGTGTATGCTAGTGTCCTTATAGAATTCCGAAAAATCGTGGAAATTCTAGCTGCAGAATTTGCGTAGAACCAACAAAGGAACAACTTGAAACTAAGGAACTTCCCAAACTCTCTACGCTAACTGAATATGGAACAGGGGTAGACCACTGAAAGTAAATGACACCATACTTTATGAACGGTGTCACTGTGGAAGGTGTATTTGAGAACTGCTCAAGTGAAAGGTAAAGGGAGCTGATAAAGGGACTACAACAAAAACTTCTAAATAGTCGAGTCCCACTCCTGTCACGAGAAATGCCAAATCGCTACTTTGATTTCCTCTGAAGTTTCACAGCTTCCTTACGTAAAATATTCTATTTCGCACTCGTTCTCTCTAACATTAGTGCTCTAAAAGCTCTATCCGCTGTCAAGAGAACTAATAAAAATAAAAAAGGATAAAACTCTCGGCGTTGATCTACACCTGAGAGATACGCAAGATATGCAATGCAATCGACTTCATTAAGCATCGTTGGAAGTGATCGAATGCACAACTAGCCTTTACAGTGACTTGCGGTGGTCTACCGATGCATCGAACCAGTGCTGCTATGCTTTCAGACAAGTCTGGTACCAATTTGCCGACACCGGAGGGATGGGGGCCTGAGGTGCGGGAACCGACCTCATGTGTATTATTGCAGAGCAGGGCCTACCACTGCGCTACACGTGCTGTCAAGAGAACTAGTGCACATAAACATAAACATAAATAACCGCTAACTATTATAAAAATCGGAAATGTAGTGAGGAGAAATTCCATTTTGTTGACGAAAACGCTTAACCTACCACAAGTGGTGGTAACGTAAATCCTAAAGAGTACAGAAGTGTATCAGAAACGTAGACGTTGAAATCTTCAGGTACATAGTTCGGCTTGTACAGATCCACATCACGGCAGTAGAAAACGCGATGATGGAATGGAAAGACGGTGGTGAACCTGAACAGAAGCCTTGCGTTACCAGTTTTTGAACTGAGATAAAATACGTGCATTCCATTTGAATTAACTTTTGACTTCAACCGAATTTTAACATAGAGACTCATTATTTTTGTTTCTATTGATTCCTCAGTTGATAAATTAAAGTTCTGTCCTAAAGTTTGCTAGTTGTCAAACTAAAAGAGAAACGTAAAGCGCTAGCATCTACAAACCGGAGTACGCCAGTTACTGAAGAAGAACACCAAATCCGTTGATGATGAACGACTTCTGTATGTGAATTTACAAAAATGGTCGTTATCTGGTAACGAAACTAGAGGCGGGTAGCACACCGGCAGTAATAAGATCATCACGAGCACGTCGCTGGTTCGATTCCATCCCAGGCTCACCGGCCCTCTCATTTCTCTGCAGTCGAGAAATCGGTATCGCACTTGGTCGGGAAAAAATTACATCCTGCAGTCCAATTGGGAACGCTCCTGTCCAGCTATCTCAGAGCTACACGGAAAGTCGACTCAACCAAAATTCTATGACATTCAAGATGAAATAAAATCCTTAAGCAGCAGCCAAAGCCACATGTAAAAGTTGGAAGACATTCGTGGATGATGTATGCAAGGAAATGAACCGAATGTGAGAAATGCTGAGATCCACAAAGTAGCTGTGATGACGGGTCGGGTAAAATAAAGTTTAAAAAAATAAAACTAGCTCAGGCTAAAATAGTATTCTCTTTCAACACAGGGTATTATGTGAAACACAACCAAAATTCAAGTTATGAAATTTAATATCGATTTAGGCTTCCTAGACCACTACTCTAGAAGAGTGACTGCCGATAGCGCCGTTAGAGTGAAAAAGTGGGCGGAGGAAAGGCAAAGCAAGGGCCTCGATTGGGGCAGTGGATAGCATGTGAGCCCCTGCAAAGGGTAGTCACGAGTTCTATGCGCAACTGGGGTAGCGAACTTTGTTCATATCTCAAGCTCTAATATTTTATGGAACTTGCAAACTTAAGCCTCCCATCAATCCATCAATCCATCAATCCACTGCACTGTTTTTTCGTATGTCCCTATAAATGAGAAGCAGCTTTGAAACTGCAGTTTAAGTTACTCGCTCACATACCAGCCTACGTTGTGCTCAGTATAGCAGCAAAATTTGTCACCTTCACAAAAAAATGAATAAGTGTAGGGTCGTCACAGAAACAAAAGAAGAAAAAAACTAGGATGTCTGAGATATCAACAGAATGATGCTCCAAAGATGGAAAAAGTGCTGGAAGAAATTAAAGGTTTAATGCCTTGACACCGTTGCGTAGAATATCGGAAATCGGAAGAATAGTCGAAAACGAAGATGTTGAAGAATATATTTTAATTGGGCTACTTGAGTGGGTTCTATGTTCCTCTACTAAAAACGAGATGAAGAAAACTACATTCTGTGAAAAGCATTTCTTGGTAACGGTCTTCTTCGCAAAATCTCCACTATCATTACAGGACATTTACAGTTAATATAACGGCAAGAACATGCATCTCAATTCCTAAGTGTTCTTACAACTCGAAGGAGGAAGTGTGAGAAGGACAGAGCAAATGCAGAAACTCACCGCAGGTAGTACCAGAGAGCCCAAAGGCAGGCTAACCCCACCACGTGAAGAATGAATGTGGGAAGAATAAAATAGTTGACCATTGGTCTACGAGTTTGGATCGCTAGGCCACCGGGTTGCGACGCAGAAAACACCTGCAAACAGCAACATTTTGTGTTTTTGGATACAATTTTTAAATTGCATGAGTTTTTTTTTCCCATATTTCACTCACCTAATAACTCAGAATAGCCAACAACACTGCTACTCTTTGAGATGCTGCCCAGAGATAGCTTAGCTTAACCTACCCGGCGCTATTACAAAGGCAATTTGCAGTACATGTTTCATCTGTTCACTTATTTCACTACCGTAACCTATAAAGAAGACTGTTTTGCATTTGACTATGCTACGAAGTTTGAATTAAAACTGAAAATGAACTGAGAGAGTACAGGTTGTTCTCGCAGTAGTCGAACCACCACAGCTTGTTCCTCTTTCTCATATAACCATATCTCTCACGTAACTACCACATAGACCTGTCTAAAAAACTGCCTAAACGCTTCTTTTTTCCATTCATTTGACCATTTCGCTTTTCATGATAAGAACGAACCTTATTTGTAAGAGCTACACACCAAAGTTGTAACAGCGTAACACCGAGCATGAGAAACTCTTATGGGGAAGAAATCAGCCTGTGCATTTAAATTCCAGTGTTCTTTCACAATCTCTTTAGCTCTCCATGTCCGTCAAACAACGCGTAGTTGAATCCATAATCAACGACTAAGTCTATAGAAGAAAAGCCTTGTTGTGAATGATAACAATCTAGAGCACCTAGAGCTTCTACCACCCTTTATAAATATCTTTTTGCAACTCTACCTTTTATGGCAAAAATTCCTAGTGACTGTTCTCCAAAGAGAATATGGGCATTCCGGTCCCTTGCATATGGATTGGAAATTGTGTTGAATCACCTTGGCTCTTCAATAGCAACTTCGCTATGATTTCGAAGTATATTCACTTCTACGTGTCGAAGTGCTTACTAATTACCATGCCTTCTATAAGGGCGATGACAAGTTGCACAGGTCATCATTACCTTATTTCCGGCCTTCTTCTTTTTGTCATCGACAGCATCTCTACTGGTCTTCAATCTGTGACATAAATTTCTCGTTGAGAAGCAACGAGAAAAACAATGATAGAAAGGGAGGCGTTAAGGTTATACAAGTGTGACTCTTCCAAAACGCAATCGTTTCCCAAAGAATATTCACTGTTTCCTGATTTTCTGAGGCAGTTCCCATTTCCGCCTCGTTCTCCGGCTCCGTATTTACAAGCGCCAAACAACGCATTATTTCCCCAAGTAATCTTTTCTCTGAGTTTATAGTACACGGACTGTGTGCTGCCAACATTACGCGCCAAGAGGGAGGATAAACAGTACGTGTTCTTCCCGTCAGATGCTGAATGAAAAAACGACGAGACACGGCTTCGTCGAAGTCTGGAGGACGTGAAACGGATGACTGTGCGCCAACACCAACGCCACCCACACCCCGTGCTGGAATCTGCACTCCAACGTTAACACGTTTCTCAGTGTTTGCTTAGTGGCTCACACATTATGTTCTAAATTCCGACAATAAGTTTGTTATGGGTGCAATCGTTGCAATGTACACCTACATATACCTCGTGAACGGATGGACGCGTACAACTTTAAAGCAGCTTTTATCTCTAAGTCTAAATGTGCTGAAGTAATCAATATATTCGCTATTTATGAAAGAGTTTCTTCAACACTTTCTTTAACTGCTAGAAAAAAGTGTTTCATAGAGAGTGTCCTTTTCCTCAACATTTCAAGTTTTGTTTTTTTTTTCTTCATTTCATGTTGGCCACGAAGACAGAAACTGCAGTCTAGTTGAGAAGGAAAACTACACAGAAGATGAAAAGAACTGGAGATGGAACTTCCAGCAAATTGGATAGGGCATTATCTCCTAGTCTGACACTGATTTTTCAGTACATAACGTTGGTAACGTGATGAACAGCGCTAGAGGAGACCGCAGTAGAAACTTTTTTGTTAATATTCCAAGCCGTTATCGAAAGAAATGGAAAATCAATGTAATCCAGAAACATTGAAAACAAACTGGAAGCCTAAAATACGAAACATGGGATTTCTCGCGTGTTCCATGAAATATCACATTTACTTTGTGGGCTGTTGAAACACTTTGAGTGCAAATAAACAGAATGTGTAAAAGCATGAAACGATGAACGGTAGAGTTCGATGTTCTGAACTAGAAAGTCACCAAAGTATTCGGGGCTAATCTAAGACGTGTAAGAACATAATATATCCCTTTCGGCTTGAACATGGACACAACAGACAGTTATTTCACATTACGCGCTAGCGACGTTCGCAAATCCTATCCTACCTACAGAGACGATCGAGCGTCTTTCTCGTACTTGGCTGTGCGATTGCAACTGGAGAATTCTATGAACTTGAAGAAATCTCGATCAGACTCGAAATAAAAGGAAAAGTACGACTAGAAATCCTGGCCCGAACTGTTAGAAACCACTTACTGCTCACTGTGAGAAACTTCGCTGGCGTTGGCTGGTTCTTTTTACTTTCTATATATACATGCTAATCTCCTTACGAATTTCTTATTTGTAGAAATGAATAGAGATAACTACAGAAAGGATTATAAACCTCCGATTGCGCCCGTGAAGGCGGAATAGACATCTTGTTTGCCAGATTATCGCGACAGGTTGATATTCTGTCAATATAGGCAATCAGAAGCGGCTGGAATGCTCAGAACGGCAGCGGACGACGACGCAGTACGGTGCCGGAGGCCGAGCGGGAGGGCACTGCTACGGTGTGTGCAAGGCGCTGCGCAGGGAGGCGCCCGCTGAGCAAATAGCTGACCGGTCGGTCGAGCCGGGCCGGTGTTGGTGGACTGGAGTCAAGAAGCAGCATGTGCCTGAGCTGCCACAAAACTCATCAGCAAATTCCACGCAGTTCCTGGCGTACTTCCGCTAAAATCGGCTAGGTTATGCTTTCTCGAGCGAATCTAGCCAACAACAATGCTGCATTCTTGAGAGTTCTTAGATGTAAACATTTTAGTTAGCAATGAATATTTTCGGTCTGGTTTCCCTACAGGCTGCAAAAGGTTCCGGTCCCATTAGACCTAAAACGTCGTTGATAAAATGACTTTTAACTCGTTATTTGTGACAGTGTGACACGTGCACATATGTTTGTGTTCCTTAGGCTATGCATACCGGTTGTTTCGCCCTGTTCAACTACAATAGTTTTCCTCTGAGAGCACATGAAAGTGACTGCACTGCTCAAGTAATCGGGGAGTCATTTCCGGATGGACCACTTTAAAGACTGGCATGATACACCTTCTCACCTCACAATCTCCCTTTTTTCTGTTCTCTCATAAAGTCCTCACTCTCCTAAACTTAAGAGAAGCGATTGCAGAAAAGTGTTAGTAAAAGAAGAAACAAAAAACATAGCGAGATCAAGCCCAAGCCGACGGTTGATCACAAAACGAGTAGATGCATACATTTCGGACAGCGGGTTAGCCGACACAAAAACTTATTAGTTATAAAACTTTCGAAACGCGCCCATTACGTTCCAGTCTGGAAAACCGGGTCTAGCGTCAAGAGAATTCAGCTAACACTTCCATCCGAACCACCTACCACGCAGCCCAGCACTCGCTGATAACTTGATGGACTGACTGCAACCCTTTGCCATACGATGCACATGATATTGCTTCTTCGTGTAGACTCGAAAACCTCTACTAGCAAGACCGCTTATTTTACACAACTTCAACCTCAGACAGTAAAGGCTTCACATATTACTTTTCATTCCATAAGGTGTAGAGAAGCGATAAAAGTTGTTAACAGGGAAAAACCACGATGCTGAAGAAAACTAATGGTTGCAGTGCATCATAAACATCCCAGACCTATGAGAAACCAATCGCTTTCATTACACAATCCACATTCAAAGCCCCAGCTGAATCGCTCCGGAATACCATACCGCCCTAGTACATGTAGAAACAAACGGTCTACAAAGAAATCTGAACTCGAGAATGCTAGGAACAAACGAGGAAAGAAGCAACTTCTGCGCTGCTACTGATCGTAACCAAATGGTTCCAGCCGATCATATAAGAACTAATTGCACAAAAACAGCAATTGGAAACAATGGGGTCCGGTAATGATTACTGCGTTGATCACGTTAAACAGATGGAAAAGCGTAATACTTGTTCATAAAGTGGGAAAGGAAAAGAATGTTCCCACCCTATGAAGACGAAGTACGATGAACTTCAAGAGAACGATGTGGCTCCGAAAAGTAGGTTCGACCAGGGAATTAATGAATTAGAGAAGTAAATGGATTGACGGAAAAGAGAATGGTATTTATGGGGATAAAAATTCTTATGAGGGATGAAACAGCTTCTTTTTGTACTGCCAGAGCATGGAAAAAGTGTTCAATCGCATGTTGGCCGAATTACGAGAGACGTCCTCTAGCCAGGAAAGATATTTGGCGATGGATATCAGTGAAAAAGGATGACGAAAAAACCCAACTACATAACGGACTGAAAATGACTTGCCGCTTCATCAAGCAGGGCTCTGGAGAAAGTATAACAAGCAACATACAACAGGAATGAGCTTCAGGAACCACTCTAGTTCACGTTATTGCGCAAACAGCACGCAGAAGCTGGCCATGGTCTCACTGAACTCATCGATCACAACAAACATAGGAATAAAGCCCAGTGAATTTGGTGCACAGGTTTATGAAGAATAGTAAGATGCAAAATAGAAAGTGATAAAAACACAAAGCAGGTCAGCTTATTTACTATGGATATCAAAATGTGGCCGGGGTTGAGAAGATCGGCAAAAATCAATTCATAACAATTCAACAAAACAAGGAGGGAGGTAAGATCTCCACAACTTCTAGACTAGCATGGCCTATTGTCAGGAGCGCGAGCACGTGGTGCACATTTGATGATGTCGTCCACACGAAGAATCTGTTCGGCAGCTTCAGCAGCACTCGAAACCATACACAATTTCACGTTGAACGACTCCACCACTCCCAATGCCACTACGTCCGCGATCCCACCATGCTCAATATCTGAACGAAGTCATTTAAACAAACTTACAGAACCACTATAAATCACACAGAATTCACACCGTCAAGTCAACAGAATATGTCTTTCATTAAGAGACTGCCTTGGTAGACTAATCGTATTTTAAAATCCCAAAGCAATCACTACCCAACATTTTGAACTAGACCTCAATAAAAAACGTAGTAAAATATAACTGCAATGATACTGAGATATTTGCAAAACTTCGAACTGCAGGTGCACGCGGTGGAGATCGAACACGCTGCTACCTTTTATGGGGCTAACGCGTTCACCACCACACCATGCGAGTCATTCGTTCCACTTTTCTCTCGACCGTATTCGGAACAAAAAGCGTAGTATGAAAAATTAATAGAGGACAGTTTACCGATTCCCATATTATGATGGCCATTCGCATGCTCAGCTCTCAGTTTAGTGACCAAATCCGCACTATCGAGACCTGCATTATCACAGATGATAATGGGTAACTGAGCCAATGCTCGACCAAACGACTCCACAGCTAGTGCCTCTTTTCCTGCTACCTGAAATCACAGAACATCACTATCAACAAGCTAATGATACCGGAATATTCCCACGCACCTTTTGGCTTTCGACTATTACTGCGGTACTCATGAGAATTTCGGATGCACCGGCTCCCGCTACAGTCTTGGACTCTTTAACATGTGTTACAAGAACACAGAGCGCATCATGAATCGACCTCTCTACCTCCTCCAAAATCTGTTGAGTAGCACCTCGCAGCACTATGGAGCACGCTTCACCTGTCAAATAAACTTTTGTTGAACTGTGAAAGGTAAAGCGAATGAGGAGCGTATGCAAAGATGTAGTAACAGAACACTATATAAGATACAACACATACGTAATGACTAACATTAGCAATGACGCTAGTTGTTCGATTACTACTAATAGTTTTTGGACCAGAGTACTTGAGAAGCTCCAGAACTAGCAGAAACTTTCGTCAATCATTTGACGGACACATAAATCTTAACTAAAATGTACATTTAGTCTCCGTTTAAAAGCTAAAGCTTTCAAACAACCATAAACTTCAAATTTAATAAGGAAGGAAGTCGGAAACATTGTTTATACTCTGGTATACAAAATGCTGCCTTTTCTGCTCCATATATGAACCTCTACAAGAAACGTCAGGATTTCAACGTGGTTAAACCGGAAAACTTGTACTTTATTAGCATAGCTTGTAAACTGTAAAAGCTTTTACCTCAAGTAATAAAGTCATCTACGAGCTGAGATATGCTTGTTTAACGATGAAGGGATAAATAAAACATACCAGTATATATATGAGACCACAAGATTATCTGATAGTCACGAAAGTGTCAATGAACTAGATCAAGAAATTAAGTTTCAATAATCAAGAACAAACCAAGCGGAACGCCACTGAAGCGAAGCAGGCGGTCCTCGCCGATCATCACTTCCTCTATGAGATCACATGAACCAAACTTGACAGTTTCAGGTGTGTCGAATGTAGAAACAATTTCACCACCTCAACAACAATGTAAAAATAGTGTGAATAATAGGCTGAAAAACGTATGTCTATATATTCTGAAAGAGAGAAAAAGTTCGATAAAAACTTTCCAAAGAAAATTCTTACCTAGAACTAGGGCTAGTCGCTCAATACCCTCAAAATCAGCGTGCTCAATGGCCATCACACCTGCGTCAGCAAATAATTGCTCGGGATAGTTGTAAATCAGCTGCCTGTTGATGAAAACATTGGCTTTATGGGCCAGAATCTTATCGACCTAGAATTCCACACTAACATGTATATCATGAACAAGATCCCACTATACGCCTGAAGGATGAAGTGTACCTTTTCCTTCATTTTGAGCTTCTCAGCAGCCTCCAATTCAGCCACTTTTGCAACCGAGTCTACACGTACCCGAGATCCAAACACTTTCACCTATACAAAGATGTAATATTTATAAGTGGATTAAAACCACATAACGATCCTTTGCAGTGACATATTAAACATTTGTGTTGCACTACAAAGAGGAAATTGAACAACAAAAACGTCTCCACCTTGTCCGTATCCATCGGAGTATTGGCAATAAGAATTTTAGCTTTCTCAATCCTTTTCGGTTGGTACATTCCTGGCAATTTTTCCAGAAGGAAACCTGAATAGTTTATTATGGCTAAAACATGTTAACGATGCACGCTCACTTCCCCATCCAGTTTTAGTTGAACATACCGCCGTCCAGATATGATTCCTCCATAGACCCTCCAAGCTTCTTGATAATTTGTATGGCATCGAGATGTCCTGAGCCCTGAATAAAATATGGAAATAGTTTAAAAAACAACTGGACTAAATATGGAAGCAATCCATACCTTCAACCTCAGAACAGCATCAACAGCTAACTTGGCAAAATGTTCTTTGTGCTGATTCAGAATCTTTGACCCCAAAGTTGTGCGTGCGATTTTGAGCAGATCCTCCTTCATGTTCTCTCTATATAATCGTTTAACGTTAAACATATCTCTTCTTGAACACATTTGTAACTCCCACAGTACTGCACACAACCAATTCAACTACTTTCAAGAACTTGTTATGCTTAACCAATTTCCCACTTGGATGCTTGAACGGTCCGTCCTCACTGGTTACACGGGTCCCAGCATAATCTTCATTTTTCGGAGTTTTGTTGGTTTAGCCATTGTGCTTCCCTGGAGTCCCGAGGTCAGCCTGGGCAAAGACTGCCCCAGGTCGTCACCATCACAGATAGTCACCACCGTTGTAGATCAGAGAAAGATTTGTCACCATATGACTAGTCTGATACCAGGACGGTGGTGGATCCTGGGTACTGATTTGCTCTTAGCTGAGCTACCTGGTGGAAACGCTAGACTCTTTCTCAGCTTGGGATACCCTGCCGGGGTGATGAAGCTCCCCACTGTACATCACAACCCGGCACCCAGGAACACCTCCCGACCACGAAGACGTGGTAAGCCGTTGCCTGGCTATTCAGCAAAACTCTCATAAATTAATGAACTCAAACTATGAAACTGATACGAGAAAAAAAACGAACCCCGAGTTGACACTAGAGTCGAGAAGTGCCTTCTGGGCGATGCTTAATGCTCGACGATATCCAGATATGATAGTTTGTGGATGGATGCGCTGATCGATGAGTTTCTCGGCCTATACACTCGGTTATAGATAGGATGCGCACTGATAATTTTAAAGTAACTACGAAACTTGACCAAATTTCTAACTCAATTCCATCCCGAGTTCACCAAAATTTTAATTAGAGGACTATGTGTTATAGCGAACCTCTTTCAGCAATTCAGCAGCCAGTACGGTAACAGAAGTTGTTCCATCACCAACTTCACTGTCCTGCGTCATGGACATATCTACAAAAACCAGATGACCCACTTAGCTTTTCGCATCAAAAAAAAAACATTTTTCTTATTGACCAAACAAGGGTTATACCTAGAACAAAGTGGAATCCACGACAAAGAAAATGAAACGAACCAACGAGAACCTTTGCAGCAGGATTATCTACGCCGATGGACTTCAAAATTGTGGCACCATCGTTAGTAACCTTAATTCCCTGGTGCTCTCCGCTACCACTGATGAGGATTTTGTCCTGAAAATTAGTATGACACTTGAGAAAACGAAGTGTGGACGTGTGGAACCAACCATTCCCTTGGGCCCTAGGGTGGACTTCACGAGGTCTCCGATAGCTATGGCACCGACGAAAGAGCTCAGACGAGCCGTAGCACCACGCTCTTCCTGTGCGTTCTCCTTCAGAATTTGCACAGGCAGCATATTCCCTCTGGAAACAGAGGATAAAATGTTAAAGAAAAAAATTTTACTTTCCATTATACATTTGAAAATGGATGTAGACCAAAAGAGAATTATATAGCTAGAAACAAAAAGACCGAAGCAGAAGACAACACATGCTTGGAGATCCTGCTGAAATACTCAGTATACATTAAAATAAACGATAAAGCTCCCGCCTTGATCAATCCCTGAGGGATGCGGTCATGCACTCGACTTCATTAACCATCGTTGGAAGTAATTGAATATCTGGCCTTCATAATGACTCGCGGGTACCAACGTATCGAGCCAGTGCTGCTATCCTCCCACACAGGTATCAATTTTCCGACCTAGGAGGGATGGAGGGCTCGGTGGGCCAGGGACGCGGGGATCGATCCCATGTGTGTCTTGGGGCGCTTCCGACCACTGTGCCACACGCGACACTCTGTATAAATTGTTTGAATAAAACTCTTGTCATGCAGATTCCAGGTTAGCTCAGAATAAAAACCAACAAAATACATAACAAAGCAAGACGTCACCAACCAAAACCACAAACAACTTGTAGGTGAGCTCTAAGATTCTGGAAAGGTCCATGAACAAATTTTTATCTAATAAACATCACAATTACCAAACATATCACAAGAATCATAGTAACAGTTTAGAAGAAATGTCTCTAACATTACGAACTGAGATATTCGCAAAACTTGGACCCTAGGTTAGATTTAACCACGATTACCTTTCTAAGGGGGTAAGAGGTCAAGGGGTTCGATCTGGCCCAAGGTCCAAGTTTTGCCTTATATCATATCCTCCTGTGAAAATACTAGTAGCTAGCAAATAAGAGGTTAACGCTAACAAGAACTTCCAGAACATTCTAAAATGGTGTAATATCCCGTCAGTTTTGATAATTCATAATGTATACGCACTTTTACGTACCACGAATGATGTCCTGCTGTCATTCAGCCAAGTTACTCGGATGTTCGGTTGGCCCGTAGTCGCTGGTTGTACGGGCCTAGCATAATTTCCATTTTTCGAATAGCCATTGTGGTTACCTGTGGTCCCGTGGTCAGCCAGGCCAAAGTCTGCCCTAGGTCATCACCACCATAGGCACTCGCCGCCATTGTGGATCAGAGGGAGATTTGCCACCATGCGACTAGTTTGGTACTAGGACGGTGACAGATTTCTGATATTGGTTTACGCTTAGCTGGACTTCCTGATGGAAACGCCGGACGACTTCTCAGCTTGAGAGCCCCTGTCGGGAGGGGAATGAATGCTCCAGCTGTATATCGCAGCCCAATACCCATGAACACCTTCTAGCCACGATGAGGCAGTAAACCCTTGGGAGGTTCAAACGAATTGCTGCAGAGTTAATGCTAATGTGTTAGGGACGATTTGATGGAGTTTTGCACTCCTTGAGTCAACTAGTCTTTTTCTTGTGAGACGCTGTGCTCAAATAGTTAATAACTGGTTACATATATTTTTCAGATGGATTCATAAGTTGAGAATAAGCGAGCCAAGCAACCAAATGAGTGCTCAGCAGTAGGTTTCTGGACGCGATTGCGTGCATAAGAGGAAAGTAGGAACAGATGGGACCCTAGAGACTTCACAGATTGACGAGGAAAACGAGAGCAAATGTGATCTCATGTTTGTCGTTCATCGTGTTTTACATGTCGTACGTGGATGCTTGGATAACCGTTTAGACGAAGGGTGGTGTGGATTCCAGCCCATTTTCCAGTTGACTGATGAATTACTGGCCGCTTGCAATCTTGTTCCGGAGGGAGTTAACAGACCTTTCCACAGTGCTCACCTGAACACTGACGCAGTGGCTCACTTGTCGTAGACAAGGAAAAGTTGGCCGACTACGACCGGGTTGCTGCCCCAAGACGGTGACGATGCTTAGTATTGGTTTATTCATTCCTGGGCTTCCGGGTGGAAATGCCGAATCTCTCGATAGAGGGACTATGGGGCAGCAGTAACGAAACCCCGTTGTGCATTGTTGGATAATCAGGAACACTTCACTATTACCGGTGTAGTGGTAAAGTGTTGAAGGTGTAAATATATTACTGCTTAGAATACCAATATTTGATCAACGTCACCATCGGTTCATAAGATTCCTCAATTTCAGGTCGTTCTGTGGGCGGTGTTCAGTTGTGATTCTCTCTGGCCATTTGTCATTCCTAATACATGGATGGATCAGCTACACAGTACCTCCTATTCCCCATGTCTCTCAACAATTCTTGTAACTACATAGTATATTCTACATAAAAAGTATAAATGGGGAAGCTCTCGGCGTCGATCAATCCCTGAGGGATGGGCCATGGATTCCCCATGCTTCTCACTAAGCATTATTGGAAGTGACTGAATACAAATCTGGACTTTACAAAGACCCGCGCTGGCCTACCAATGTATCGAGGCAGTGGTGCTATCCTTCCATACATGTTTGCTACGAATTTCCCGAACCCCGAGGTATGGAAGCTTGGCGGGCACTAGGGGAGGGGATCGATCCCATGTGCGTTGCAGGGCGTTTCCGACCACTGCGTCACACACGCCACTTATATACTATGTATATTAGTGTGTAAAACACGTGATATATACTATAAAAAAAGGATAAAGCTCTCGACGTTTATCGATCCCTGAGGGATGCACCATGCATTCAACTTCATTAAGCATCGTTTGGAGATGAATGAATACACATGTGGCCTTTATAATGAACAGCGGTAGCCTACCGATGTATCGAGCCAGTGCTGTTATTCCTCCAGACGAGTCTGGTAGCTCAATTCCAAGGTTAGTTGATGGTTCCGAAAAATGAAACGAAAGAAAGGGATGAGCAAGTACGATATTTGACGACGGATCATCTACGAACCATGAATAAGCCACTAGCAAAGGAAACTCCCTCATTTTAAAAATCAACTTTCAAAAATCTTCAACAGCTGTAATGGCGAATCTCGGTAACGGTTACTGTATCACAAAACATGAAAGCTTTTTTCATGAATGTCGAAATGCTAGTGATTCTCATAGAATATGATTTCTTTCAATAAATTAGCATAAAACATCATATGGAAACACCACCACAAAGAAATATTAACCAACATGTAAAATCGGTGAGAGAAGTGAGATTTCATGTGACTAAAGCGAGCATCGTACAAAGTGAGTCCAATGCATTGGCTCAGCCGTTACATTCAGTACTTGGCTAATACTGCCAAAGAGTTCAACACGTTCTAGACATTCGTGACGATGCAACTTCTATAAGACTCATAAGATGCATAAATAATAACTCCTTTGAGGTTTAGATCAACATATCGCTCTTTATAGTGAATTTTACCAATTGGAATAAAAACTATCAGAGTCTACAAACACTTAGCTACAGAACGAAAGTTTTTCGCCCTAAAGTGATAAAATTCTGATTTTCTAGAGCAAATGGCACATATTTCATCCAATTTGTTCCTTCAAGGCTCTTATTTCCGACATAGAAGCAGACTGAAAAGTGGGATTTCCTCCCATGGGATACGATGGTTCCCCCCCCCCCCCCCCCCCCATCTCTGTTGGAATCTGCCGTTCTACCGCTGGAAATTTCAAAAATCTAGATCGTTATTGCCTCCTTAAAAGTTTTGATTCTAAAAATATTCAAATCTGAAAGGACACTGTATAAAAAATATACACGTCATCACCGTGATACAGCAATGTTTCTTCTATAAATCTATAAGTTCTGAACTCTTGTAATACTGTAGCGAACAAGAAATTTTCATATGTGTCAGCCTCGTCACGAATGTGTTGACGAACATACAATGGTTTCTAAGCAGAAGCAAAACTCAGTTTGAATAGAAAATGTCCTTATGTACAACATTTACGTTATTATGCTTGAGAACATCAAAACACGGAGCACTGAAAGTGGTGACAGGAAACTCAGAATCATACTTGGGAAATAATGTTTTTACAGGGGTATGAAATGAAAGTAAAGAGTGAGAAAGTAAAGACGAAACTGCAGAAGGACGAATACGGTCAGCTATTCTTTGTCTTTGCTTCTAAATCGAAATCCTGGGAAACTCCATTTTCCACGCTTCTTCTCCTTATCCGATGACGTCCATCCATTTGACGAGGATCCCATCGAGCTAAAACACTTGGTTCACAATGTGGGAAACTGCTGAGTATAAGAATGATGAGATGTAAGTTTCTTTTTATATTTGATGTTTATGGGTTTCGAGTGCGATTTACTTACTCCTCTCGCTAAATCAGTTCATTCAACTATATTTCCTCTCAACTATGTTTACCTTCTCTGATAGTATTCGATAAACAACAGAGGAGAACAGTCAACTGTAACATCAAACCAAAGTACGAAAATACAAAAACCTATTATTGTAAACTGACTTTCCTAAACCTCGGTACAAATGATCAATTTAAAATATTTATTCGGCTAATGTTTCGACGTCTCGTTGGATCCGATCTCGATATGAAGACAGTTCGAATTCGAGAAGACGAACAACTGTGGAGCATCGACATTGATGAAAACGAAAACGTCGAAACCCTAGTCAAATAAATATTTAGTAATAACCTCGTGTTAGCTTATCAATGAAACAAGATTCAAAAGTTTGCCTAACAAAAGCACTTTTGTGAATGTATGTCAATGATGGGCATAAGTGTAGCTCTCATTATGTATACATATATATTTGTACGCATCCCAAGAATTCTTTTGGCTCGCTTTGACAAAACCCTCCCAATTATTGGCCTGTTCACAAAGTTAAACAAAGTATTACCAGAGTAAAATAATGAGAGATAATGACCCAATGAAAAAACAATACGAAAGAAGAGGAAAAATTGAGAAGAACAAAAGGAAGAAGTAGATTCAAGTAGAGAGTGTTAAAAAATTATGTAGACCAAAACAAACTTGGACGAAGAAAGAAGGTGGAACTTGGTAAGTCAGTGGGGATGGGAAAGAAGAAATGAAGGTACAGGAAGAACAGCGATACAGATATTGAAAGCGAAACATAGTAATAGAAACAGGAAGACATGAGGTAACAAAGCGCAGTGGTTAGCGGTTCTCTGTAATACACACGTTGCTGTAGGTTGGACTTAGCGCCTCACGTAAATCGAACAATCCTACCTACTGGGTTCAGCAAATAGGTGCTAAACTGCTTAGGAGAATAAAAACGCTGACTTGATAGATCGGTAGGCCGCAAGTCATTGTGTGGGCAAAATCTGACTCAATCTTTACAATGTTAAGTGAGTCGAATGGATGACGCGTCCTTCACGAATTGATTAAGGTGGTCGTTTAACGTTACAAGATATAAGATATCAACACTTTCTTTTTTTCTAAAATACCTACGACGAATGGAATGAGGAAATAAGAAAGTGAGATATGCTAGAAAAGTTAGCGATTATAGAAAGAAGCATAGAGCGAGTAGCAAACCAGTCCTCCCATTGACGCTACAAGATTTTTTTTCACTTTGGTTTTTTCTTTTCAGTTTTTTCTTTTCTTTCTTTTCTCAGCTGTTCGTTATTTAAGCGATACGAAACTTTCACTCCATACATATGTTCAGGTAATTAGATCTGTCCTTGTTGACACGAAGATGAAGAACATATTAGGAGATTTTACAAAAAGGAGAAAAACATACTCAACGCTGTCGAAGCTGTCCTGGGATTGAAAAGTGGATATTTTTCTGATTGCAAAGTTACTTATAGATGGCGACGGTGAATCCACAGAACGACGTGGCAGGGAACAGCCTCCGGAACGCTGACACGCCTCTCGCGTGGTGAACGAAGGCAGTGACGCCGAAGAAGACAGCGAGTCGAACGACTTCAACATGCCGTGCTTTGAACGAAAAATGGGGGCCATTCGAGATGACTGCAATTGTTTTTATTTTTTAAACGCCTTCCAAATTAGACTTAAATTCCACCCAGGAATATTCCTGAAAAACAAAAACAACCCAATTTGCGACTAATCATAGAATCGGTTAATAACAACAGAAAATCAATTTGGTTTATAGGAGAGGTTAAATGGTTATATAAATAACAGAACGAACCTGTAACACAGAACGAGCAGATTGAATGGGAACCAAATCACCTAAGGCGATCATTTGGATATCGATGAGAAGAGCTGACAGCTCAAGCTCTTCACTGAACTGATTCAGGAGCGGAACAGAACGAAAACCTGAGCAATTCTGCTTAGATGAAATAAACAGTACAAGCCCTAGCGATAACATTCGATAAGCCTATCCCCTTTAAGGTTTACTTTCAAGGATGTTTGTTGCAAAAGTTAAGTTCCGAATCCCCTTAGTAATCAAAACCGCTACTATGGCAGAGAATCATAATTCCCAAAAAGGATTAGTGCAAAAGGACGATATTTTTGAGGTGATCATAACACAAATGACGATACAGAGGCAATAAAATCAAACAATCTCATGCACACTTTTTTCGAAAAACTTTTTAAATCGTGTAAAATATTGGGCGCCTGTGGCGTAGGGGTCGAAGATGCTCTGCAATACATGTGGGATCGATCTTCGCGCCCTAGGCCCACCGAGTCTTACATCCCTCCAAGGTCGGCAGATTGGTGCCAAACTTGTTTGGGTGGATAGCAGCACTGACTCGATACATCAGCAGACCACCGCGGATCATTATAAAAGCCAGATATGCCACCACACCATGCGGGTCCTTTGTTTCGCCTGTCTCTCAGCAAAGATCGATAGAAATAGCTGAGAGACAGGCGAAACAAAGGACCCGCATGGTGTGGTGGTGAACGCGTTACTCCCCGGAAAGGACAACAGCGCGTTCGTTCCCCACCATAGACACCTGCGGTCCAGAGTTTTGCAAATATTTCAGCAACGTTGTGGTTGTATTTCGCTTAGTACTCTGCCGCGAAATTATAGTAGGCAGAAAATGAAAAGGTATAACAATATACATTCAGAGTTGAAAATCTACGTTGGAAATTTAAAGAACACCATAGAAGTAAAGCAAAGATCAGAGAATGACCAACCACAACGAATGGAATCCAGAGGAAACACGGCTTGTCCGATAAATGGGTCAGTCTTTGGACCAACAAAGTCGCCATCCTCAACATAGAACCTCAGCAATGCCACCTCCGGACAAGTAACCTCGAACATGAACGTCTGATTCCAAATCGGATTCAACCCATTCGACGCTGAATCACAACGGTTGCTCGCAACGCTTTGCTCTATAGAGACATCTGTCCTATTCAGAATTTCATTCTTCCTTTTCCGATAAAAGGAACTAATCTATCACGAGTGCGAAGCAGAAGAAATTCTTCTAGACCGAAAACTGGGCCAATAACCACTTCAGTACTCCAACCTTTGTTTTTGTTTTGATTTTTTTCGTTCGCGTTTTTTTCTTTTCGCTGCCTTTCATCTCGTGAAATAAATAGAAAATGTTTCAGCAGGAGTGTTTTAAGAAGTTAATCGTATGAGGTTAGGCATCACTACTTTTCTGTATCTAGCCGGATATTCCTAAGGAAAATATTTCTCCAGTTAAGCATTCCTTCAAACATTTAACTATCATTAAAAGTTTTTAACTCTGCATATTTTTTGATTGTCCCAATGTAAGGCACAAGCCCGATTGCAGAACTGACCGATGGTTCTCGTCTTGAATAGTTTCTCGTCGCACGGCAGGCCGACGAGTTCGACCTCGACGAACGGCGAGCAGATTCCTTTGTGCTTGTCACGACGAGACAAGTGCCGTCCGGCGATCACTTGCACTGTAATCCGAATCGGCGTCGACGTCGTGACCTGTCGTCAAAACGCTACAAAGCCTTAAACACTTAGTGATGTTATCCGAAACCTCGTTCGAATTTTCAGATAACATCACCAATTATCTCGTTTATTCAAAATCTCAGTAGTGGAACTGTGCATATGTACACCCCGAAAAACTACAGTTAAAAATAGGCAAACATTACATTCATGCTTCGTCTACTTCAGTGTGTAATTCAACACCAATGTTTTACCGCCTCCTCGTGGCTACGGTATTCCTTGATACTGAATAGCGAGATAGAGATAACGGAGTTTTCAAAACCGGGTTCACTTAAGAAGATCAATATTTGCACCGGGACGGTCATCTAATAGAAAATCATTAGAAAGCAGAGTCCAACGAGCTATCTGTGGTAATGTTCCCGCCAAGGACAAAAAAAGACATCTTACGAAACTGTGATGCCCTTTCTGCTCGTCAAGCAAAAACAGCCCACAGGCTTTATTGCTCAACAGATTTGAAAGGAGAATTTACTGAGGCTCTCTCGGGTTACTCGATAGACAGGACTAGAGGCGATACGAGTGAAGACACCTTGGGAAATTTGGGAAGAACGTTTTAAAATAACCATTCTGCAGAACATTCGGATACATAGATGCTTCCAACTCACCACTTCGCCATGAAGAGGATCGAAGTTTTCATCGATCATGTAATCGGGTTTTAGTACATAGCCGCACCGACCGTTTCCCAAGAATTTCCCCTGATTGAGCTGCATTGCTTTATCACCCGTCTGGTAATTCAACGCCACCTGTAATATGACGGGATCGAAGACTCTGTCTGGATAATTAATTCGCAACAGAAGCTAACTTTGTGTACAATGACGAGTAGTTTTCCGCCGAATGCGGAACCAGTCATATGTGACCTGCACCTCACTGTACCCCATTATACGACTCGTATATGACTCATATGGTCGCGAATGTTGTGTTAAGTAAAGCGCCTTACCATATGACAGCCGGCGTTCCACATCGGTACTGGGTTATAGTTAGCAGAAGTTATCCGAGAACCATGTGGATAAACTCTCGACAGTTGCCGAATGTTGAACGTAACCAGTCCCTGAGAGGAAAACTGGTATCAGAGCTATGTTTTGCTGGAAATGCAAATACAAGCATACCACACGGATTCTTCAATGGCTCGTGCTTAGTTCAAAACTAGAATGACTTAAAGAATAGTAGGTTTCAACCTTTCTTTTGCACAAAAACAACAAATAGGAGTGTATGACAAGATGGAATAGTATTAAAATGCAAAAATAAGTGTTGCAGAAAAGTAACACATGATTATGGAAATGGACCATTTTCCGAAATTATGAGCAAAACCTAATTTTTCGTGCAAACTGACCTTTTCGATCAACTTATCAAGCTTATTTTCAACAAAAGAACACATTTCGTAAAAAGATCCCGTCTGCACATGAGCAGCATCAAAAGGCACCGCTTGACAGTAAACCTGAAACAACAGAACCACTTAGATTCCAGTGGGACCAAAAACATCAAAGCTTCCACTCACTACAAGATTTGATAGCTCTGCGGCGATTCTGGCACTTTTCTCTTTTGTTCGCAGCACACTTATTCTGCTGTTCACCGACCTAGTCAGATCCCATAATTGATTCTGCCAGTCATCTGCTTCTTCGACCGCTGTAATAACAACCTTCATTTCTGATATAGGGCAGTATATAAAACTGCTTTTCTGATGTGGGGGGCACATTATACTTCCACGTGATTTCTGTGCGGTTGGTCTCTACGTGACATACTTAGTGGAAACCTCATAGAAAGCGGTGAGTGTGCAAAGCTGTGTTCAAAGTGATTGAAATCTTGGTTTGGAGTTTCTTTGTTTGGTTATGGAGGCGTCTGGCAGAGTGGATTGCTATCAACTTGACCTTTCCAGGCTCTGAAGAAGGCGAAATCCGTCGAAACGTCAGCTTAATCGTGAACAAAGAATAGTAACACCTCGCGTTTGCTCAACAAAAATACGAAGAAAATCACCTTCATTTCTTTTCAAGATATTTATAACGCTTTTAAACGCTAATTCATAGACTTTCATGTAGGAAATTATCGCTCTGTTAGACGCTCCATAGTAGAAAAATCCTAGAATCATTAATATCGATACACGCCTTGTTTAAAAAAATCGAAAAGCGAGGAATCGGAAAAACTCAAACAAAGCTACCTATGTGGCAAGAACTACTGAGAACGAATCACGTCCGACGAAAAAATTGAAGAGCAAGTGTTCGAAAGAGGTTGGTAACCTACATTTTGCTGCAATGAACCATTGTTGTCCACTCCACTGCTGGGCAGTGTGTGAGATCTTGATGACGTATTGTTTCTCGTCGTCCGAGACCCGCTCAATCACCGTTCCAGCAAGTTCAATGGTGTTGTAGTTACTTGTGACTGAAAACGCTGCATTCAGTACTCGATTTACGATTGTGTCGAAAACACCTACATGGCAAAAACAATAAGAATGCATCTATAACAACTATTGCCAGAATAGTTACGATTCTTTCACTTATCATATGTTCCTACAGTAATCACATTCGCTGTTCTTCACATCGCTTTGCAATCTTGAAGCATGTAAATAATTTCACTTCATTCTGAGAAACTTTGCCTTGCACAAGCAGCTTTTGTTATGCAAACCTCTTTGTGCAATCGAAGCGTTTTGTGTGCTATTCCTGTTCGAAGCTTTGATGCGTACAAATACACGAAGGGTATGAAATTGTTTGGGAAACCATCTTCAGTTATCTGATCTGGTCACAACGGAGTTGGAAGCGGAAGTCGACGATTGTTTTCGGTAAATGTTCTGGACCTGTGGCAAAACATAGCCTCCTCCATAAGACATTTACATGGCCACGTAAGTCACTACACTGTTCTTCTTGTTAAGGCCTCTGTTTGTCTTATGCGTTACCCTATGTAGATAATCATTATCGCAGATGGTCACTGCTATATCAGCTTTATTGCCATGTAGCTCTAAACACATTAACCCTATTGCGCGTTCATTATAGGTTAATGTATTCACAAACTCACATGTATCCCTTAGTACTTTAATTTGCAATTTCGCATCTCATCTCACTGCAATATGATCACAAGGTTACATTTGTTGCTTAACATGTGAACCTCATCAGAACATCACAAGTCTACATATAGCGTGTAACGCTATCGTATTGTTATTGTGAATAAGGTATTACAGCATTACATGAATTCCTTAATGTGCTTACCTCATGTAACACCATTGACGTATTCTATGTGCCTATAACGCTGTTCCTTTAACCTACAGCAAAGCTACTCGTTATTCTCACGTTATTGTTGTGAAAGAGTTCAGTTACCCAAGTTTTGGGTTTTGCTCTGTGACACCCGCGAAAAAGTCCCGTGTGGCATCTTTCTACGAAGTCGAGCATTCTAGCTAAAGCCAACGATCATTCGGTGCCGAGAAATTGCTCTAAGACCTAATTTCCACTAACAATTACTGTATTATCTTGATATTTAATTTTCGACCTGAGTCTTCAAGATGTTAAAATTCCACTGTTTTGTGATTATACAAAAAGTTACAATGACCAGTCAAGCAACAGCAAGGAGATGCTGAACCTGGTGCACTTATAGTCTCGACATACACTGTATACAGTATCGTGGTCATTTATTGTTCACAAATATTTCAATTAGTTTCTCACAACTATTCTTATCAGATTGCGATATCACTACGAATCTAATGTGAAACAAATCGAGTAAATTTACTCTATCAGTGAGTAAGCAAATAATTTTCAAAGTATGACAGAAATACCACATTAAAGTCTTTGAACTCTTATATCGTAAATTTGCATAAAGAAGCCGATAATAATTTAAGCCGCTGATGTCCTATCTGATACATGGGGCAGTTCTTGGGTGCTTCTTTCCAGTGGCATACTCACTAGCGGCAAAAATTTCTTAGATGAGCAAACACGAGGATTTAAAAGACGGCTACAGGCTCGGCGTTTTCGTCATTCTCAGGAGCAGAATGATCAGAGTCGATTGCCCACAGTTGTTCGTTCTTCCGATATGGGTTTTTATGATCGAAACGAGTCGAATCTACTATACTAAAGCACTGATCAAAAAAAGTAACCTTACTCGGCAGTGCTCTTTTATTATGGACTGTTCTTGGCACTCATGTCCGATAATGATCGGAATATAGACGTCCGAAACATATGCCGATTAGACATGCTGAGGTCAAACAAAAGTTCGTTTTTGAAATAATATGACACTTTCTGTTAGCTGACAATGACATCGACTGCTGCAGGATGGAAAATAATACGGAGGAAAACAAAAGATTGTCTTTCCATCTCCGTTATAGTGGTTTACCTAATATAGCAAGACCTTGTTGAACCAATAATGAGAAACAATTTTTAAAAAAAAACAGGGAATTCCCATTAGATTTTTAGGTCCTATTTTAAAATTATCAATGCTTTGACAGCCTTAATCCAGGTGTTCACATTATTGAGGTCAGAAAGAAATCAAATAATTTGAAGACGTCGATACCCGCAAAAAATAGTAGGGAGAAAATTGTTAGCCAGTCAGAAATCACTGCCACCTGGATTAAGACTTTCAAGGCAAATCAGAAAATATATAACAGCGATAACAAATTAAGCACTGAGGAACGAACACAACCTACCTACCTTCGGTAATAATAGTTTTCGTCGGCAAAATTTCCTGAACATAAGAAGCTGGAAACCAGCCGACCGATGATCCATAACGACCTGTGGTTTAAACTTCTTGTTATGTTCTTAGAGAGAATTGGGAAAACCAATAACACCTGTCCAAAGTGATTCCTCTTTCCGAAGTACCGTTATAATGGCATTTGCAGGAAATGAGAGGTCGTCTTCCGCCATGCCACGATAAGGTCGAAGGGCGCGTGCCAAAATCTACGTTTATTTTTCAATTAAAAATGAGTAGTACTAAAGTGCACCAGTTAAGATCAAATTTAACAAAAATCGAAAAAATAATACAAAATAATCTTGTAATTATAAGGCAAAAGTACAGGTCTTATTTCAGTATGTATTTATCGCTGAAGCACACCTTTTCCTCCAGTTGTGACAATTCCTGATAACTTCCTTGAGCTGTTTCTATATTTCCTGGGTTTAAGTTAACAGCCATCTCGTTTACTGGAAAACTAAGTGATATGCCACGGACGAATTCCCGAGTACGATAATATTCCACTATTTGATTTAGATTTTCGAACATTGTCTGATTCACTACGAAGATGCGACCATCTCGTTTCAGACGGTAGTGCCAAATCTCTCCATCCACCCTAAAATATTTCTGCTCAAATATATACAGAAGTCATAAAAGTCAATCCCATTGAATATTGAGCTGATTACGATAGTGAGTATATCACTGTGTCAGAGATCTTATAAGAACCAGCTTTTCAATCAAAACTTGCCGACCTAATTGATAGAACGAATACGCTCTTGTCGATCCCTGAGTATCTCAGAAGAAAAGCGCCGTCTTCAGGCGCTTGGCTGAGTAACGTCTCCGCCTTCTCCTTGTCAGCCGTCTCCGAAAACCATCTAAGAGGAAAGTTCTCCGTACTAAGGTATTTATGCACAAGGCGTTATCTTTTATTTATACAATAGAGATGGGTCCACCGATAATGAACCAAACCGATGAAGAATATGATCTATCACAACGTTGCTGAGATATTTGCAAAACTCTGGACCGCAGGTGTCTATGGTGGGGAACGAACGCGCTATTGTCCTTTCCGGGGAGTAACGCGTTCACCACCACACCATGCGGGTCCTTTGTTTGTATTTCGCTTACTTAGTAACCTGCCATGAAAATTATAGAAGGCAGAAAACAAAACGTTAAACATTGTGATTTCAACTACAGCCATAGCTTAACTGGGTTCTATGCCGATTTGCGCTCCCCAGATCAACCCCGCTGACGGGTGATTGCTGTGGCAAAAAGATCGATAGAAATAGCTGAGAGACGTGCGAAACAAAGGACCCGCATGGTGTGGTGGTGAACGCGTTACTCCCCGGAAAGGACAATAGCGCGTTCGTTCCCCACCATAGACACCTGCGGTCCAGAGTTTTGCAAATATCTCAGCAACGTTGTGGTTGTATTTCGCTTACTTAGTAACCTGCCATGAAAATTATAGAAGGCAGAAAACAAAACGTTAAACATTGTGATTTCAACTACAGCCATAGCTTAACTGGGTTCTATGCCGATTTGCGCTCCCCAGATCAACCCCGCTGACGGGTGATTGCTGTGGCAAAAAGATCGATAGAAATAGCTGAGAGACGTGCGAAACAAAGGACCCGCATGGTNAGTACCCTGCCATGAAAATTATAGAAGGCAGAAAACAAAACGTTAAACATTGTGATTTCAACTACAGCCATAGCTTAACTGGGTTCTATGCCGATTTGCGCTCCCCAGATCAACCCCGCTGACGGGTGATTGCTGTGGCAAAAAGATCGATAGAAATAGCTGAGAGACGTGCGAAACAAAGGACCCGCATGGTGTGGTGGTGAACGCGTTACTCCCCGGAAAGGACAATAGCGCGTTCGTTCCCCACCATAGACACCTGCGGTCCAGAGTTTTGCAAATATCTCAGCAACGTTGTGGTTGTATTTCGCTTACTTAGTAACCTGCCATGAAAATTATAGAAGGCAGAAAACAAAACGTTAAACAATATGATCTATTTTTAACAGAGCTACTTTTGGAACCGATCAAACCTCTGTTTCTAAATACATGTAATATTACAATGTGCTTTGCCAGTCAGCAGATAGAAATGAGTTGAGATCTCACGGTTGGCCAAGGTGGGGCTGAGGCTGTGGACAAGGTGTGGTGAGAACCATTTTGAACGTGGGAGTGGTGAGATAGTGACGAGTGTAGTAAGATACTAGCTCATACAGAGTGTCGCACAACTTGTTTTCCATGAAGTAGTACTTCTTCTCTCCTGAAAAAAATTTTGTTTTTCACATAGTAACTCAGCTGAGTACCTCATTATGTACCAAATATGGATAGTTTCCAAATGGTTTTACCGCTTGATTATGGCTGAGTGCTAACTGGTATTTCATGGTATTGAAAAGCGATACAAAATGGGGGTTCCCCTAGAAGGGGTATAAAGTTGGGAGTGGTAAACATATCAAACAGAAAGTGACGAAAACAACTAAACCATGGCCAAATTCCTCCATCATCCCCTCCTCCCCTTCCACCCCAAAAAAAGACTTACGAATAAGAGGCCCTAATCTCAAAACTGTGATCTGCCACTCGAGCGAGAAAAGCCAACCCAGTAGCTCTGTAGCGGCACACCGCCGAATTGTAGTCTTCATTGGTCCCCTAGATTTAATCGGTGACTAGGTGGCTACAGATGGTAAAAATGATACAGTTGATTTGTCCTTTATTTACGTTGACCAGTTTTTGCACTGAAACAGAAACGAGGATTGAAACGAATAAGGATGTTTTGCCTCACAGAAAAGCATTTCTCCTTATTTTATGCGAAATAAGACATAATGGAATTAAAAACTGTTCGTAACAACACAGCGAGGAAAGTGGAGCAACGTGGTTCAAAGTGCTCGGCAGTATACATGTAGTCACTGGTTCATTCTCACGTCTTGGACTCACCAAGCGTTCCATTATTCCGGGGTCAGCCAATTGGTACCCGACTTGTATGAGACGATAACCGCACTGAGTGACAGAACACTTAATGTATAGACTGCGTGGCGGATCCCTTCAGTGATTGATTAACTCCGAACACTTCATTCTCGCCAATCAACTCTAGAGCCGATCTAGAACGGTGCATAAGAGAATAGCTTACGGTCTATAATCCTCGTCTTGATGCGAACATGATGAACTTTTTCGTCGTGAAGAATTGTCAGTGAATAGTCCCCGATGAACAGATTTGAGTCTCGCACCATGAATAAACCGTTTCCTCGACTTTTATGTTGCAAAATCCGCATTTTTGCTTCCTGCAAAAACCTAGTATTAACCAATAATGTGCTTAGAGATCTGTCTTTTGGGTACATAGGTTGTCGTGAAGGAGTTTTAGACTGTTATTGGTTCAAAGAACTGAATGACTGGACACTGAAGAAAAAGGAATTTTCCTGCTAAATGACTTCATTTCCTATTCAAGCTGTGGTCCTATAATAATTTAGTTTTCATTCTAATTATTTATTCTCCACAATAATTTAGTTTTCATTTCAATTATTTACCCTAAAAAGTCATTTCAATCATTTAACCTTAAAGCCCGCAGTCCTGGTGGATCCATGGGGGTCTGGACGAGATCTAATGTTACTTAATCGCGTTTATGAAGTTATAACCTCGTCCTCTTAATATGGGAAACATTCAGTACCTATTTATCCGACTCAAGCGAAAAGAGGCGCCTATAGTGGCCCGAAAAGAGAAGCAGAACAAGTTACGCCGTACACACAGATGTTGTTAACTGAAGTAGTTATTAACAGTTATTAACACATAACACCCGACGCTGGTTTTCCAATAACTGACGATAACTTCTTCATAACTGAGTTCTATCGCCTTAATCGTATAAACAATGTATATATACAGTGTCCTTTCAATTGTAAATGAGAAAATTGGTAGCAAAATTTAAGCTTCTAAAATTTCTTCCGCAAGCGCAGAAACTACAAACATAAGTTACACACTGGAAAGCATCATCTTGTCCTGTTGGATGAAATTCCCCATGTTCGTTTGCTTTCGGGTTCGGAATACGAGCCTGGGAGGAATAAAGCAGAAGGAATGTATGTCATGGACTAGGCTAGGTAGAATCATAAGTCCATCTTGGTAAAATATGATAACTTATTTCTTGTAGATAAAGACGTATAGAATCTATTCTATTTTTATTTCAACCAAGAAAATCCATTTTGAGTTGGAACATGCTGGTCTAAAGCTGGAAGTGGCCTTTGTTCTCGTACCAAAGTATTGCACACAATGCATATCAGGCGTTGTATTGGGGAATAGGACGAAAAACTTATCTTACTGCCACCTTCGGAATCACATTTGTGGGAAGAGTTACTTACCTCACGTCCACAATGACCATGGAACCATTCCTCTGTGATGTGCTGCTCCTCAGGACGAACACCAAATCCAGTTAGTGGCTCTTCCTGCGAAAACAATTTCCTAGGCTTCAGGTATATCTCAGTATAGTATATGAATGGTGGCTGATAAAAAATAATTATAAATATTGATGGGATTTAAAGAGCAACCACATGGAAGAAAGAGACACCTCTCTTTCATCATCTCCTGCAATGCTGGAGTTGTCGTCCTTCAACGAAGAATCATCGCAGGTTTCAAGTAGATAACAAATTCGATCCGGGAACAAAATGAATATGTGCGATGACCACTCCTGAAATTATTGGGCTTCCATGACACGAATAGCTTAAATATCGCTGAATCCGCCGAGTTAAGAAGTGGAACTATAAGAAGACTTACCTCATCTGATCTACTAACCTACTACACAGCTCTCCACTGAATTATGTGATAGCATTAAAGTAAATAGATTAAAAAATAATGTTTTTTATGAGTTCTTACGACCTGTGATACAAAATAACTAAACATTTAGAACATGCGTCTGTTTCCCTTCTCTTTCCCAGTAAAGATATGTTAGCTCGTAAAATATCTTCTTTTCGACCTGATTCGCGATTGATATGTATTAGAGGACAAAGGATGAGAATAGCAGAATTGATTTGTCCTTTACAGCCCCATGCATTCGCCTCCATTCGTAACATCGAAGAGGTGATTGAATCGACATTTGGCCTGTGCAAAGGCTCACAGTGGTCAACCAATGTACCAAGTCAGTGTTTCTATCCTCCTTAACAAGCGTGGTTGTAATTTCCCACCCAGAATGTGTAAGGAGTCGTGTTAAACCAGGGTGTAAGATGAAACCAGGACTACGTGTGTATTGCAGGGCACAGCTGGCACATCTTACTACTGCATAAACTAGCCCTTAATTAATGTTAGAGAAACAATGTCCTAAATGTAATGAACATATAAATAAGCTCTCGAATTGAAAGATTTTCGCCTTATATTCACGACTTTATTTACAATTCTCTTATAGGCCCAATCCACCACAGATATTCTCTTATATTTTTTCATACGTTCAATTACCGAACCGTGATCCGATAGAAGTTTTAGAAGAAGAGTATTTCTTTATAGTTTGCTCCGTAACAAAATCTCTGCCCACCTGATGACGTTCTAGAAGTGCAATTTTATTTTCGTGTTGAGAAATTCATTTCATTCTTGCACACGAACTATAGAAGAGACGAGAGCTCAACTCATAACAAGCTTACTGAGCGTCAGAGTTTCCTTCATTCTGATGGCTTCTTAGCCATTAAGACAGGTAATTCATATTCATATCAAAGGTCCTTTATGAGTGAAATATACAAAACCACGGAAAATTAAAGCATATAGGACGAATTTTCATAAAACCAACTTTGATTTGGATGTTGGCTAACTTCGAGTGTATTTGAATGTGTGTGACATAAAAGTTAGATTTGATTTTAAAGCAACCGTATGCTTCAATGTTAAGACCTTCACTGCTCTCCTTATTCACTAAAAAATGCCGATAAACTAGGTTTTGAGCAGAACTCAGTACAAGAGTACACATCCTTAGAGTCAAAAAGCTTATCAGAGAAAGGAGAAGGTATTAGATGACGTCTTTTCTTGCAAAGATCCGTGAACTGTACAAAATCCTTCACATACCACGTACTCCTCAGTATGCAAAGAAATCTTACACGTAAAAGGGAAACATGACAACACCATGTTTTCGAAACTTTGCAGCAACTCATATAGCTAAGCGCACAATAGGAGGGTAAAGGTCGAAGGTCAGTAACACCACAATCTCTGCTTTCATGATCACGGAGCGCTTTTCACATCAGGTATCAATCAAGAGGAGCAAGTATCGATCGAGGTCGAACAATCGATAAGATTACATTTGTGCCCTTGTGGAAGTAACAAGTAGTGATTCAATCTGACTTAAACGTTTTTCCGAGGAAAGCGGATTACACGATCCGATGTGACGTATAGAATAGATATGATCATTAGAACTTCTTTAATTCGATCCTTTTCCTCGCATTCAATCCCATTTATTGATTTTATTATAGCAGCGAAGTGAAGAAAAGAAGCGATATGACTAGGAGACGATCATTTCGATATACATGATTCATCTGCATTGACATGTGTTAATCCGACACTTAAGGAATAGAATGAAGAATGAATGCTAGTGCGAAGAGTATTCTCCAACGTCGTCAATATTGATCCATTTAAACTGTAGGATATTTAAAGCATACATTGAAAGAAGACGATAATTCGATGAATGAACCCATTGGTCGAAGACAGGGTGGACAGTGATGTCCTGTGGTGCAACCACAATTGCTAGGTGAAAGCCATTTCAGGTTTAATGGCCTTTCTATCGAATAACGAACAAACGAACGTTCGTCGACAAAATGAAGTAGTTATGTATTGCATTGAAACCAAGCCACAATCACTCCAGCTGTACTGAAGTAATCCTGCTTGTCGTGTACTTCTAACAGAAATCAGTAGAAACTTCACACTCCTACACCCCCACAGAATATCCAGTGACTATAAGAAGGAATCAGCTAAACTGAGTAAGCCAGAAAAGCCTTACCTTCTTCTGCAAGGTCTTTCATTCTAACTATCTTTGGCGAGAAAGTGACAATGAGTAGCTCATCAGCCTCTACCGTAGCACAAGTTCTTTTGCTTAACCAGAGATCCAAATTAATGTGTCCTTCTCAACGTGTGTAGGATCGGGATGAGCACCGCTTTCTTTGTCGTTCTATGAAACACTCGCAAACCATTTTAAAGCAACAAACTACTGTGAGAAACGATGAATATCACAGCATCATTGCGGTTGTATTTCACATAACAGTCTGTCACGAAAAAAAAAATAATAGTTAGCAAATAAAAGCTAAACATTGTCCGAAGACCTTTGTGGACGATGTGTACGGGGAAAATGAATCGAACGCAAGAATTGCTGGTGCCTGCACCGTAGAAATGATGATGGATCATGTTAAAAAAGTTTCCACAATATGCAAAATAGGTATAGCATTTAGAGGAGTTCACTAAGCGGCCACGATCCCAATTCCTTCAGTGCTCATGGGCCAACCAACTATTCCATCTCACAACACAAAATAGAAAGCACTAGCTTGTAAGCCGGTAGTTTTCCACAATCAATTTTCACTACTTCAAAACTAAGATCCAGCAATTGAAAACGAATATTAATACTAGATTAGAATTGAATGCGAAATCTTATCGCTACGGGATTGCATAGCATGGTGAAGTTCGTTTTTAAACCAGTACTTAAATAAATTAACCCTCACTTTTTAAAAGAAAAGCTAAAACCTACATGTCGAATATTATCCTTGAGAGCAAGGACGCCTTTTTTTATGCACTCTCTTGATAAAATATCGGTGTCCTGAACTGAAAAATGCACAATATTAAACGTAGAAGTTACATAGTAAACAAAACTGTGCAGAATATGATAGGACATCTACATAAGGAAAAATAGTGTGACACATTGCAATAACCGTAATCACATGCTCGCTGGATCAACCCCACTTACAAGTCCACAGAGCCCACCGTCTTTTCGGAATCCTACTGGATTTGGCAGCGAATTCGTCAAGAATATTAAAAGCTCTATATAATATAGGACAGGCCAGAAGACTCCAATTCTTTCTCATTCAGATTACATACATAAATTTGCAGACACGCTGAAATTGAATTTAGCATGCACAATTTCGTGATAGAATAGAAACAAAGCAAATCCACCTATCTTTTGATGACAAATAAGCTACCATTTTACGGACTCTTCTAAAGATGAAAGACTTTACTACCATAAGGGACCCAGCAACCGTGAGTACATGAACTGACCTCAGAAACGCTATAGAGCGATACTCGCTAGTAAAAGGATAAAGCTCTCGGCGATATTAATCTTTAACGTATGCTCCATGTATTTCACTGCACTCAACACTATGCAGGTGAACTAACGCATATTTGGCCTACACTGTGACTTATGGCAGCTAAACGATCTGTCAAATCGATGCACTTGTTCCGATAGAGAAGGCTGGTACCATCTTCTAACGTGCTGAGGGCGACGGGCATGGTTTAATAGGGTACGGGATCGAATCAACGATCATGTGTTTACTGCAGCGTAGCTTTAACTACTGTGCTTCACGAATGCCAATATTCGCTAACATAAGGAATAATATATTCCAAAGAAAAATAAAGCGAAAAGAGCAGAAAATCGTAAGCGACGAGAAGTACATGGAACCCTGTTTAACACGATAGTAATGAAAGAAACGAGAACATGACTGACATTCATCCGCACTCGATGCGACGAATGAGGCTAAATTTTCGTTTTCTATAGGTAATTTCTTGTGTTTCAATATAATCTTCCTTTTAAGTGCAGCTGGAGACGGAAGCTGAGTTTCAGACGAATTGATCTTAAAAAGCATTTTTAAAACAGGATTCGAAAACGTCCGAATATGATATTGGGTAGATGTAAGAGGTTGATATATTTATTTATGTTATCTCATAAACTGATCTTCCTAAGCTGACGCGAGGTTGGTACAGATCTTCGTTATCGTTGTCGTTGTTTTTGATGTTATTGATCGATGGCTGACGTTTCGGCGACTTCGCCTTCCTCAGAGCCTGTACGTATTTAATATTAGAATATTTTTATTATTCGGTGGAAAAGAAAGGTTAAAGTGTTAATGAACATCAAACTTTCAAATAGACACCACATTGAACAGAAAGGCCTGTCGTGATGTTACTTGCGGGACTGGCCCTCACCTAGTTCACGTGGAGTAGCGAGCAAGACACACCCCGGGGTCCAAATATCATTTTGAAATAGGGCGCCAGGTCACGCGTGATAGTGAGGCATTCGTCTTTTCGGTTAATGTTTGGATTTTTGAAATTTATCCAAAACGTCTCAAGAGTTTTGCGTTGATATTTTCGATTCCTGCGCTAGGATCCGCACGGTCACTTCAAAAATCATCGCCGTTGTGCTTTTGAGCCCTATGCGTACCTAGAGGGGTGTTTAGACGGATTTTAGCTTTTCCATCAAGATGTTCTTTTATGCGCGCACAAAGTGGTCTACCCGTTTCGCCAATATATTCGTCGCAGCATGCATTACATGAGATCAAGTATATTATACCTAAACTCAGGCAATCCCCGTCTCTCCCGTTGAGACAGATCATACAGTTTTCTGAGCTGCACAAACGATCATAGAGACGGTTTCGAACTAACGGGCGGCGTAGGGTATTGGGTGGGATGTCAATGGTTGTTACATAATTTTCAAGACCACTTTTTCTTAAGCACTTTTTAATGACGTGACTTACTTCATTTGATATGAAGGGTAGCTTAAAGGGGATCTTACTTATGTCCAAAATATTATTTTGGGAAACTACCCAACCACAACGTTGCTGAGATATTTGCAAAACTCTAGACCACAGGTGTCTATGGTGGGGAACGAACGTGCTATTGTCCTTTCCGGGGAGTAACGCGTTCACCACCACACCATGCGGGTCCTTCGTTTCGCCTGTCTCTCAGCTATTTCTATCGATCTTTTTGCCACAGCAATCACCCGTTAGCGGGGTTGATCTGAGGAGCCCAAATCGGCATAGAACCCAGTGAAGCTGAGGCTTTAGTTATTTTAATCACATTCTTAACCGTTTTGTTTACTGTCTACTCTTTATATATATATATATATATATATATACATATATATAAATATATGTATATATATTTATATATATATTTATATATATCTATATATTTATATATATATATATGTTTATATAAATATATATATGTATATATATATGTATATATATACATATGTATACATATATATATATAAATTTAGAGTAAACCGTCTCTATGGTCGTTTGTGCAGCTCAGAAAACTGTATGATCTGTCTCAACGGGAGAGACGGGGATTGCCTGAGTTTAGGTATAATATACTTGATCTCATGTAATGCATGCGGCGACGAATATATTGGCGAAACGGGTAGACCACTTTGTGCGCGCATAAAAGAACATCTTGATGGAAAAGCTAAAATCCGTCTAAACACCCCTCTAGGTACGCATAGGGCTCAAAAGCACAACGGCGATGATTTTTGAAGTGACCGTGCGGATCCTAGGGCAGGAATCGAAAACATCAACGCGCAAACTCTTGAGGCGTTTTGGATAAATTTCAAAAATCCAAACATTAACCGAAAAGACGAATGCCTCACTATCACGCGTGACCTGGCGCCCTATTTCAAAATGATATTTGGACCCCGGGGTGTGTCTTGCTCGCGACTCCATGTGAACTACGTGTGGGCCGGTCCCGCACGTAACATCACGGTGAGTGGCCTTTCTGTTCAATATGGCATCTATTTGAAAGTTTGATCTTCACTAATGCTTTAACCTTCTTTTCCACCGAATAATAAAAAGTATTCTAACATAAAGTACGTCCAGGCTCTGAGGAAGGCGAAGTCGCCGAAACGTCAGCCATCGATCAATAACATCAAAAACAACGACAACGACAACGAAGATCTGTACCAACCTCGCGTCAGCTTAAGAAGATCAGTTTATAAGATCACATAAATAAATATATCAACTATCTATGCCGAGGTTTATAGAAAGTCGGTCTTTCGAGTTTGTAAGAGGTCGATTTTTGACTGAAATGTCCCCTCTATACGATTTTTTGACACAAAAATTAAATGGATTCCGATAGCCCTGTAGTTTCAGCCGGCATCTGAAGCCCCTGAAAGTGCTTAATATGGAGGAATTAACGCATTACTTCCATGACAGAATTCATTGGAAAACAATGCCACCGAAGAATACGAAATTCTTTCGACCTTCAGTTTTCATGCATTATTTTTCTAAACCATCCATAGGGAACATAAAGAAGTAAAGTTTTAAAAAGAATATTACGGAAAGACCATTCAAAATATTTAAAAATTCAGGCCGCAACTATTCCTGGAAAATCTTAAATCCTACTCCCTACAAGAATGTTTCCGTATGCTTTTAGTATCCAACGGTAAGTATCATCCTTTTTCCTGTGAAAACAAAAAATACCGGCTGAGTAAGTAGGTCGTCGCCCAAAATTTCTTTGATTTCCTGGGCGAGTAACCGCTGAGCAGGCACGGAACAATTGTCCTCGATCGACAGGATAACGGGATATCTGTAGTAATAGCCATACTTCACCTTGAAAAACTTCTAATGAAAGTTATGAAACTTCCTGCTTCATGCACCAGCAACCACATTTCCGTTTTTGCGACAAAACAGACATCACGGTAAAGTATCAAATTCATAAGAGTACAAGTTTAAGTACTGATTCCATTAGCAGGATGCAGTACATGAAGTTCACAAATGTAAAAGGATTTTATCGATTTCTTTAGACATATATCTAACCATTAAGGCTAAGCTTAGTGAAAACTCATTGAAGTGAGGGTACTAATATAGAACCACTTCCGATAATGTACTCCCAGCCCCACATCCACCCCCATTCCCCTACCCCCAGTTTTTTAGGCACTCGAAATTGTTACTTTCCTACCCTGCTATAGGAAGATGAAGGATAAATGATATAGTCTTCAGCGTCGATCAACTTCTGTTGGATGCGCCATGCATTCGACTTCATTAAGTATCGTCGGAGGTGACTGAATGCATATCTGGCCCTTACAATGACTCGCGGTGGCCTACCGATGTATTGAGTCAACGCTGCTATCCTCCCACCAGTTTGGCAAGAATTTGTCGACGGCGAATCGATAAAGGCTGGTTGAGCTCAGGAAGCGGAATCTAACCAAAGACCACTTATCTATTGCACGGCACCTCTAACCACTGCGCTATACGCGCCCTCGGCTAGAAGAAATCTCTAGGCGGGATGTCATGCTAAAATCGTAACTATTAGTTAGTTGTAGTTATAAATACTGCAAAACTTTGGTAGTGAAGTTTGAAAGCTAATCTTAATTCAATACAAGCACTGAAAACTTACACACTAGTAATGAAGGCGTAATGTTTGATGACGTTAAGAACATCACGAAGCAACAATTTGGATGTCATTGTGTACCCATGATAGACCACAATGTCCATAAATTCTTGTGAATTTGGCTTGCGCTGGCCGTCCCAACAATCCACTGACAAGTATGAGTAAAGTAGAAATGCAAGTAAAACGATCAAAATAAATTTTAAAGAATCGAGAAGTTGATAACAGAAGTAAAATGTACATTCTATACAACGACAACCCATTAGTAGTGCTTGTGCATATGAATCCAGTGATGAATCTGACCGAAGTTGGTCACCCGTCAGGTATCTGAAAAGAGTGTACGTGGAGAAAAGAAGTTCCGAGAACAATAAGGATAGCGCTGAATGAAGAAAAAGTAAAAAATAAAGGAAGGAACAAGAAGAAGTAGGAAGGAATATTAAAAGAAGACCTAATTTTACGGTAAAACAAAGGGCAATACTAAGAAAGTGGGGTAGATAACAAGGAGAAAAAGCATCGAAGGATTTACGTATTGTGACTGCTAGCAATCCAGTAGTGAGAGAGAGGTCTCGTCATGTCTTGAATAACTTTCTCATTCATCGAATCCCAAAGTGAGTTCTCCCGGGAAAACAAGAAATCACAGAACTGAAATCCTACTATTCCATTGAAACACATTTTTTAGTTCTTTCGTAAAAAGTGAAAAAAAACCAACTTCCATGACGGATAACGAGGGCTCGTCTGGAATATCCTCTACCGGAAAATCATCTTCGTTGAGAAACCCGAAAATTAACACCACAAAATAAAAATTTTGAATCACATTAACCTTCGGGCAATTTACCTTCTCAGAAAACCAACCACTCTAGCTCGATTGGAGCTCATTGGGTCGTTTTGCATGTTCTCAAGAAACCTCATAAAATTTGTGAAACTAACGGTAGCACCATTTTCGGAGAGCTCAGAGAACCTTGATGCAAACAGCTGAAAGAAGTATCGTGGTCACGACAGAACAAACAAAACTGATGATAGTAACTTGAAGAATAAAAGAACCGTCTCAGAATGGATGAAGTTCCTCGTGGCTTGTGAAAATTGAAGCAAGTTCATCTGATCTTCTGTAACTTCCTGAAGGACCCTGGACGGGACTTTGTACTGCAAAGAAGTCTGCACAAACGGTTTCATGTGTTTCCTGGCAACACTGAAATTTAGAATTCTACTAGAAAAGGTTAAAGGAGAGAAAAAGTTGAACAATGTTTTGAAAATTTCGTTATGCCAATATTTGACTTTTTTATTCGAACAATGGTACATGGAAAACTGCTAACAATTCGGTTCCCGGAGTGACAAGATTGATGAAATGCTTGGCGATGAAGCGCTCAATCCGGGCCGAATGACCAGATAAGAAGATATCGCGGGTATCGATCATAAGATTGTGCACTCCTTCTCTCCAAAGACGACATGCCTCCACTGATTCGACTGAAATTTTTTTTGAAGCTTCCATAACATATTTTCTTTTAAACATATTGCTATCAATATATAAATTCATATGCTCAATGAAACTCTCAATCTGAAAAATTTACGTTACAGGTATTTCAAGAAATGCACAACAGAACCCTTTTAAAATTAAGCCCGATCAGGATTTTTCAGTTTAAATAACTCAATGATATCATCCAACTGATCAATGAGTGCACCCACCAGATGCCAGTAATACGACAATTCTTTATTATCGAAAGCTAAAGTCGTTCATACTTATCAACCTTCGCCAGTAATAGGTTTTTCTTCAGATTTCATATCACTACAACGTTGGTGAGCGTTAGCTAGACCACTTCAAAAATGCCCACTGAACTGATTTTCATACTGGTTGTATCAAGTACTTCTAATTAGATGTGTGCTACAAATACCATCCTCCCAACGGTTTACAGCCTCATCGTGGCTGGGAGGTGATCCTGGGTGTCTGACTGCAATGTACAGCGGAGGGATTCGTCGACCCGGCAGGGTCTCCCAAGCTGAGGAGTCCGGCGTTCCCATCAGGAAGCGTAGCTAAAAGTAAACCAATACCAGGTTCCGCCACCATCCTGGTATCAAAGTCGCATGGTGGTAAATCTCCCTCCGATCCATAAGGGCTGCGACTGCCTGTCGTGGTGACGACCTAGGACAGACTTTGGTCAGGCTGTCCTCGGGATTCCAGGAAACGATAATGGATTAGCCAGCAAATCTCCGAAAAAAGGTGGTTATGCTAGGACCCGAACAACTAATGATGATGGGCCGATTAAGTATCATGTATCAAGTAAGTATAAATACCATTCGAAATGATGTTTAGACATGGACATCTTCTATCTATTTGTTCATTTACTTAAAAATCACCCACGGACAACTTCGTAAAACTTGTAGCCGGAGTATTCTTCCATTCCATACGAGATCAGAACACGAAGAGAACCCAGACGATGTCCAACGCGGTCCACAGCAATAGCCTGCTCGGTTGGGGCAAACCTGAGTTAATCAGCATCATGCGTCTTCGGCTTTTCTAAGTCTGCCCTTTAATGACTGGACATTTACGGTTACCACGTCGTACACAGACCCGGTATATAACGCAACGCTGCTTTGCACGGTAACCCATACGAAGAGCCTTTTCAAGTTGAGTTGCACGACTAACTCGGTGCACAGCGGAAAGATGTCTATACTACCACGTCCGGATATGAACAACAGAGCGCATGGCGTTGGATTGCTTCTTACGCCACATTTCCCATACATACTTGTGATCCTTATGTTCTCAAACTTGGGTAAACAGACCCCGCGTTTCCGAACAAGATAATCATCTCAAACTTGAGCGATCGAACCGTAGTTGCCCACGCTTAAAACATGGAGTTTATTTACCCAAGTTTGGGTACATTAGGCTTACAATGTATGTTCGATAAATATGGCGTCAGAAACAATTTGGTGCAATGTACTATATTCTTCAGAATTGGATGTGGTGGTATAGACAGCTTTCCGCTGTGTATCGAGTGATTACCGCGCAAAGCAGGGTTATGTTATACAGCGAATCTGTGTAAGACGTGGTAACCGTAAACGTCCACTCACTAAAGACCAGATTTTGAAAAGCCCAGGACGAATGGTGTTGATGAGCTCATGTTTGCCCGATCCAAACAGCCTATTATGGAGGAAAGTGCTGGACGTCGTCTCGGTTATCTTCGTGTTCTGAACGCGTATTGAGTGAAAAAGTACTCCAGCTAGGTTTGCAAAGCTATCCATGCATGATGGTTGCTAAACGGTGAAACGAATGTAGAATGTGCTAGGAGTCGCATGTCACGTAGAAACGGGTAGTGTAAGTCTCTTAGTAGACGTAGGTGTTACATAAGCTTATTAAGCATGATGCCTCCATCATCCACAGAGCTAAAGCAGCTATATTTGAAACTTTTACAGTATACTAATTGATTCTCTAGATGCAATTGGAAGCAACGTGACCATGCTTTGTTTTCTTCTCGATAGCCACATCTTGACATCGTATTTCACTAGAGGCACACAGATTTATCGTTAATGCAGGTTTTTTCATTCTAAATCTTATTTAGTCAGTCATATGGATTGTAAGATAGTTGTATGTGGCCGTAAAGGACCATCACACAATTATTCATCTGTACAAATCCCTTTATAATAGTGGAGTAAACTGGAGGGCCGTATTGGTCGTCGTCTGGGTTCCCTTCATTTTCATCATCCACGAAACTTGTACGATACTGGTAAGGACCCAACTACCGTTTGAAGATTCCTAGCTTTCGTTCCTCTTTGATATGTTCATTGCTAGTCGAAAACGAATTTCTCTGGGGTCTTGAAATAACCATGGTGGATCGTTGCTAATTTATTACTGCACGTGGTCTTCGGCGCTTATATTTCATTTTATTTATTCTATTTCACACGACCCGTCATCACACCTACTGCGTGGATCCCAGAACTTCTTGCATTCGAATCGTTTTTTCTCACATTCCTCGTCCATAAGTCTTCGAACATTTCGCGTGTTGTTTCGGATGCCACTTGAGGAATTGGCTCCTTTACGAATGTCGCAGAATGTCGGCTAAGTCAGTACTGCTTGCAATCTCAGAGATAACCAAATTAAGGGGCTCCCACGTGCATTGAAGAACAGCGTTAGAGATGCGGTCGAACTAGCGACTTTAATTCCTGACCGACGGCATCACTCATCATTGCACTACCACCTACCCAGTACTTATATAATAAAGAAAATAAAGCTCTCGGCATTGATCAATCCCTCAGGGATGCATTCGACTTCATTAAGCATCGTTAGAGATGAATGAATGTATATCTGATCAATACAATGATTCACTGTGGGTTATCGATATATCGAGTTAGTGCTCATCTCATAGAGATCTGAGCAATTTTCCGACCGGAAATATGCAACGCTTGGCTAGCCTGGGTGCGAGATCGACCACATGTTTACTGCAAGGCGCCTCTAACCACTGCGCTACATGCGCCCCACTTATATACTCGATATTAATACGCAGAACCCATCAACTAGTATTTAAAAATGTTGTGTTTTGCACGTTTCATAGATTTTACAGATATTTCATAACTTGAAATTCTAGTTGGCACTAGATAGTGCCACTGCTGTTTTCACAGTCGTAGATATGAAACCTTGATGAAAACTGAAAAAAGAAGCATATAAGCATGTTCTTCCCCATGACTTTTATGGCACTACTGGTGAAGTCCTTCAGAAAAAACTTGGCGGTCCCAAAACTCCTACTGAGATTTCTTGACGCTACTCAACATGGTAAATCACAGCGAACAGCATAACTCAGTTCAATATTTCTCAGGATCGACTTTCTATTAACCTCGGCATTGGAATATGAATGCGTCGTTTTTTTGTTCAGCAATCGCGAGGTTTTTAAACAGCATACATTTACTTCCATAAAAAACACAATACAATACAACGCTAGCTGACGACGTTTCGGCAGGATCGCCTTCTTCAGAGCCGCTTTTTTTCGTGACTTCCAATGAGGAAGTTTAGAACAGCTGATTATAAAAAAGCGGCTCTGAAGAAGGCGATACTGCCGAAACGTCAGCTAGCGTTGTATTGTATTGTGTTTTTTATGGAAGTAAATGTATGCTGTTTAAAAACCTCGCGATTGCTGAACAAGAAAACGACACATTCAGTTCAATATTATTAATATTGTCTACTATTATCGGACGGAGATTAATGGTCCTGCTGAGTTTTACGTGACGTCGTTAAATTTTCCGATTTTACATAAAATGCTTCGATTTCTATTTCATAGGAACTGGTTGTGGAAACTAGTGAGAAATTAACATATTACTCATGGTTGATTAATTTTTCAGGGAAGTTAGGTATTAATCATTTGTGAGTGAGGAAAACATTAACCGAAGTTCATCTTCGTTTTCACAGAAACTCTTCGACTGAGGCTACAATATCTGCCTGTACCACCGTAAACATAATTACATGAAGAAGCGACTTCCAGCGAGAATTTGCTGGGTAACAAATCCCGTGTAGAACAGATGGAAGATATATCTTCGACACCGATACTGCAGTAGTCCTCCCATGCGTTGCACCTATTAGCATTATTGATTGGTCTTCCACGACTACAGCAATGACTAGCTACTACTAATGTTGTAAGGAGTGGAAATAGAAGAAAATAAATACTCAATAGTACATTGCTGAGCTACTGTGCGAGATTTAAGAAGGAGTAATGGGCATCCTGCTAGGATTATCGCAAGTGGTCCAGAGATTTGTGTTCATTCTGGGCTAGCGATCCCCGTTAAAATCTCTTAGCAAAAACATTGAAAAAAACTTCTGGTAGCTTATCATGACTATGTACCGACACGCCCACCATTACTGCGTCTCAGGTCAGCATTATTTTTCTTTTGCTTACAACCTTCGTGTTTTATTTCTCATAATGTCGACATTTTTACATCCCTCTTAATTCGACACGTCACTTTCCCTAATAAATGGTTTTCCTTCAATTTTTACAAGACACATTTTGGCAACAGAAATCATCGGCATCACTTATGAAATGACTCACACAAAAGCGTCCATTCTTTGAGTGTAAATTGGGTCCCGTGGGCGATAACAAGAATTTTAAGAGGATCGAAGTTCTGTATTTCGCGATCCCTCTTCCATTTGTCACCAATCTGGATTGCAGATAACTTGTAGTCCAAAGTTTGAACTTCACGCACATGGCGGAGATCGAGGACAATTGGCTTACCTCTAAAAAACTTCCATTTCATCCGATACGAATTATTTAGCCAATTGCTAGAAAAAGATGTTCTGGGCGAATCTCTATTACAGACTAGACTAGAAAATTCATTAAGCAGTGATTTATGAGTTATCCAGTACTTTTTCTTTGTTATTGTATTCAGAGAGCATATTTGATCGAGAATACTACCGTGTGTGGTAAAAACCCTAGAAAAATCAATAACAATGTAGATGTTAGTGAAGCGCAAAGAGAACGATCACAAAAAGCGGATCAATGCTTTCCTTAATAATCGAAGTTTAATAATCAAATAAGGTTTCGGTCACGAAATGCTCACCGCACAGTCGTCTGCTCAAGTTTGGTGAGAAACAGCTGCCGTGTTTCCATGTTAAGCGTTAACAGCTTATATGTCGGATCCCATTTCTTGAGTACATTGATCTTGCACACCTACACAAATTTCGCTCTATTTATAGTTATAATTTCTGATGTTGTCGTATTACGAAATAATAAGAATGCTTTAGCAGGGACACGGACCTTATGACCCTTTTGCATCGCGAGATAGATTTTCGCGAAATCCATCTCATGATTTTTGCTGAAGACATGAAAACGATCCGAAAATGGTCCTGACACAACGCTGGTCTTCCGCCCGGAGCCACCCACAACCATCGTTCCCTAATTATCCTATGAAATTTACTTGTTTCACCAGGTTAACACGACCATGTACGAAAAAAGAAATCGAGATAAGCACTTATTTTCCATATGTATAAAACATTTATGTCCAGTATAGCCTATAGAATTTAACTGCCTGAACATTATAAAGGACGTGGTAGTGAAACAAGTCACTAAAGCAAAAACTTATAGAGAACCATAAAGCAGTCGTTGTGGTAACGGCGCAATGAATTCATGTTGTATTCCCATACAACAATGTTGACTGTTACAAACGTGTCTCATTGATAAATGAACTTACAAAAACTCTTGTTCATTGTACCGCCATCATCACATAAATGCAAACGACGCCAACTAAACAAGACTGCATATGCGACTGCGAACGAAACTCCAAGTCGGAGTAGCAATTTTGGTTAATCTTATTATCTTCGTGATATGTGGTAGGATAAAAGAGGATACAACCACCAGAAGTTTCGTGACTGCTTTGCAAGAATATGAAATCTATAGGTTTAGATAAAAAAAGAAAGAGAAAATTTACTGGAACTACAAATGATGGAACATCATTTATCCTACGACGTTCACAGTCAGGAACTGATTATTTGTCTTAGCTTCATATTACGTGCAAGTTCTCGAAATCATAGTAGCAGCACATCAACAGAACCGTCATCAGTTAATACATAGAAAATCGATGCCCTCTACAAACATTTTGTGTGCGACAAGCGAATACTCTGTCTGCACGATCAGAATAGTGTTTAACTCTCTCTACAAATTAAATTAGTGGCACAAAACTAAGACTAGGTGACAGGGCAGAAAACACGCGTGGAGTACGCAGATGATGAACTGATAACTCGTTGCAGAAGATGACACCGAAATCATCAATCTCCATGCAAAAATTTTTCTTGGATTTACAACATTAAAGATTTTCTTCCGGAATATGGGTAACCTACTTTGGATATAGGAGCATCCAAAGCGCGTTTGCCACTCCATTTTTACACAGACCGCCTCCAATGGGAGAATGGGAGTCTGCCTTACTGTACGCCTATGCCATAAAAACCATGATCCTTTCGAAGAAAATTTACAGCGCAAATATAACACTGTTTAAAAAGGCAACTAAATGAGAAGCTTAAAAGTGAATAAAGAAGCGATATACACTAAGCAACTAACGGCTTACAATGACAACAAAAAAAAATGAGAGTACAAAGAACGTTTGCACACAAATTCCTCAAAAATGATTCTCTTGTAGTTCTTTCCTTTAGGAAAAAGAGAATTCAAAAAATCTAGGAATTCCGCATAATTCTATGTGATAAACTAAGCTAAAGAGCGGGTACCACAGTGGTAGTGACCCCATTAATTACGAACCTACTCACACATTGGCCCGACTTCTCCCGAGCCCACTAAGCCCCTCATCCTTACGGGGTCGGAAAATTGCTACCAGGCTTTTTCTCTTTTGAACAGGGCAAAAACTACCTGCAATCCACGTAGGAACACTTTACCAAGTTATCCCAGGATTCTAGGAAAAATCGACTCGGTCAGCATTCAAACGTTCGCGACGAAGATGAAAAAATCCTCAAGCAGCAGTCGAGACTGAACATAAGAAAAATTTACATCCGTGGCCGTGGAGGAAAGGTGTGCGAAGAAATGAAATGAGTCAAGAAGAACTGGGATCCGGAGAGATAAACGGGATGATAGACTTGATGTCGGCTGATATAATCATAATCAAAGAAATAGAAACTGAGTCAACGAAGGGATATCTTACAAAATGAGCTAATAAAGTAATAGTAAAAACTGACTTTCGAGGATCGTTCACGAAAAGGCTGTAAATTACGCAAAAGTTATTCGAGTGTACTACAGTGACTGTCTACACGCTGACAAAAAAGGAGCGAGAAAAAAGAGAGGTGTGCGACCTAGGAAAGACAAGGCTCACCATGGGTTGAGGTCCCTGTTCAATATTGAAAGGACAAATTATTTACTTTCGATCACGTTTGCATTGAAATTAGCGCAAATAGTGGTGGATATGCTAAAGCATTTCTGCCATCTCTTACGTGTGACAGAAATCGACACTTTATCAGTGATGCCCTGCCTGAAAAACCTTAAACTCATCGTTTGTACACGATTGGTAACACAAATAACCTTCATAATTCAAGGTGAGGATCTTCACCGATAGCAATCAGTATTTAAACCACCTTGCAATGAAGAATCCTCTAAGGATCAAGAAGAGTTCAGCAAAGGATGAAGACATCTGGAAGTGGTATAGGTTTCGTCTTTGTTCTTGACCTCTATCAATTGAGATAAGGCATTTTAGTTTCGTCTTCGTTCTTGACCTCTATCAATCGAGATAAGGCATTTTAAAGGGTGGAATGAATGGTGTTCTGTGAAGAGCTCGACGACGGTGTTCACCCTCCTCCCACACATTGGCGTTCACCGACTGCAATCTCTATCGCATGCGGTTTGAATATTTCGCCGAAGCTTTTCGCATGCTCCATTAGAAGACGCACTGGCTGATGAGGAAAGAGAATTTCAGTCCTGTGGGAGGATGAGCAATATCGCATTTTCGTTTTGCCAACAACATGATTCATAAATAACACCACTGAAACAAAGGCGATCCCAATTGTTAGCGCGCTGTAATACCGGAACGTGGGATGGCACTGAGCAATGTCACAAGCGGACCGTCGCACTCAGAATAAGTCTTCTTGGAAATTATTAGCTGGAACACACGATACTGACGTGAACAACTGAAACGCTAGTCTCAAAAATAACATGGACGACTGGAGCATTTCCTCAGACGAATGGACAAACTGTTCATGAGAAAACACGACAGAAAAAGGAAATAGACGGACAAGAAGGGCTTTGTGTATGTTCCTACAAATGCATAGCAGTGCCCAGCAGGATGTTAGGTCGATATTTTCCCGACCAATCAGCCGACATTGCAACCGTGAAAATTTGCTATAAATGGATTCGGAGGGAAAAAAGTTGACATCCGAATATGTCACGCCACCACAAGCAATACGTAATTTTTACACCTATATTTACATTTATCGCGGCGCGACTACCAAAGTGGTAGAGATGTTGTTCAGGTACGCACAAGGCCATACTTCGACCCCGTAGTAATTCAATTAAGGCTCCTACCACTCCAGTGTTGGGAATCGGTACCAATTTTTGAAGCTTTCTCCGATCCACAAATGTTAGCGAGCCGCTGTTGTGAAAACTTGAATATGAAAAATCAAAAGCCAAAACCATACGAAAAACACGAACGGCACATTTGAGAACTCCCATGTCCTGCTGGAAGAAATCCCGCTTGCAGTTTTGTTGGGGATATGAGACCGGATGCAAAAAAAATATTTGTTACCAGCCCCAGAAAATCACGATACTAAAACAGTGGAACTTTTATCCTACAGGCAAACATATGAAGAGTTCAAGTTTTTATTGCAACTAAAAGATTTACTACAAGTTGAGATATGTTTATTTAAATTTGGAGTTATTATTTTCGCACAACTTGACTCCTTCACAGGTTACGTGGCCTAGCAAGCGTAAAGAAATGTAACAAAAAGTTCTGCAAGTATCCTGTTAAAACTTTTCCAAATATCACATTACATCTACCACAGGAAATAAATAAGGAAAAAGAAAAAGTCTCCATTAATAAAAAACAAACCTTCGCAACTTTCAAAACATTGGTGTAGATACAGCCAACTTACACTAAATGGCACCAAGTTTCAGTAGTATTCCCCACGTTATAATTTTACCAAGGGCGCGAACGAACACCGTACTGATAGAAGCCACTCACTACGACCACGGTGCTGGTTGCACCCTACGAAGTACCCACTGAACTTATTATTCTACTGAGGTGGAGAAATTGGTGGCAGACTTGTCTGAGAACAGTTTACTCCCTGCAGTTCAAGTGCGAACACTCTAGCACGATTATTTCAAGACTCTAGGGAAAATCGACTTTGCCAACATTCAAAGACATCCGTAACTGATAGAGGAAACCTCAAGCAACAACCGAAACAACATGCGAAATGTTCGACTGGGACCCATACAGTAGTTGTGACAGGTCATAAAAAAGGGAGAACACTGGGCTTGTACTCGATTATCTGAGGCTGCAAACTCTGATTTCGTAAGGATTTTAAGCTTGCACTTTCTATTTCAACATTTCGATCGACCACTGCTGATAATTTCTCAATGATGACAATAATTGGGGATTTGAGAACTCTATAAATCGACCCATAGAACAGACTTCTTTCTATCTATTCGAGAATTTGCAAAAAGCCCACTTCACCTTCAAAGTTGTTTAAAATTAAAATTTTCAAATAATGGAAAATGAAGTCTAAATTTTTAGTTCCCATCGCAACCCTGGCAAGCGCAAACGATTCATTCGGGAGCACCAATGTGCTCTGATGGATGAAACCCACCAATACAAACTTCATATTGCCGGAATAAGAAAAGTTGTATCATACTGGCGAAGATCTGCGTATTCTTATGGGTTTTATGCCAACTACTGAAGCTCACTATGAGATGAGAAATCTTGGTTCAAATTTAAAAGGGTCCGTTATTTTCGCATTGTATGGATGAAAATTAAGTCACGTCGCAAACTACTGGGTATTAATTCAGACTCAATTACTCTCTTTATATGGGAAAAAATAGTTCGAATAATGGAATGGAAGCACCATTATTATAAAACACTTAATGAAAGCTGGGTTGACTTCTTCCCAATAGTGATCTTACTCCATACAAATCTACTACATAGTAAAAAAGTGACTGTGTGTCAAAAAATTAAAAATTCGGACCACACGCAGGTACATCGTACACCCAGCAACCTCCCTTTGATCACATTGTTTATATTCACATCGGTATAGGCAAAAACACGTAATAAGTTCAAAATCTTCTGATGGGAAGGCGTATGATCTTGCTTCATATTTGAATATGTCCAAGCATTTATAATACAAACCACTTCTCTGATTGCATAAGTCATTGTAAGCGCGCAGATAGTGCAGCGGTAGAGATGCCGTTTAATAATATGCGCAAGTCGCTGGTTCGTACCCGCGTCAAGCTAACCAAGCCTTTCATCGTCCCACGATCAGAATATTCGTACGTCGATGAAACCTCCACAATATTGTGACAATATATATAAATGATAGCGACTGTTTATGGTGAAGACCTTGTAGCTCCTTACCACGGCTATCACAAAATTCCAGGTAGTAAATACTTGACTGGTCACCAGTGATAGTCACAATAGAGGCTGAAGGAGCAGCGGGATCCACACGCACATCCGAAAGCCTTAGTGGATATATATGGGAAACGAATCGAATGAGAGAAGTGCTGCGATTCTTACAATATGTGACGTCAGATCATGTAGAACTAAAACAAAATGGAAAAGAAGGAACTGTTTTGCCTACCTCAGACAGGTCTACTACCAACTAGCGGATCTTGGACAGCTCATCTGGCATGCGAGAGCTATAGCTAACATGAGAAAGGAATACTTCTTGGAAAAAAACTTGTAACTGAATCATCGTCGAACTAGATTTGTGTAACACATGGGATTTCGTTAATCATCGAATGACTGGACCTTGCACAGTAGCGCCGCCCTATGCCGTTCATTAGGTTTGCACAGTGTGGAGTGCTCACATGAAGGAGACTAAGAACAACAAGACTTTTGCACTGCAACTATTTTCAGACTTCGGCATGAAGATGCCCTTAAGTAGCTAACAACGGTGTGTCATAATTTAGCCTTATTCTTAGCTACGCTCCCGAATGGAAGTGTCGAACTCCTCCTTAGTCTTGATAGTCGACCTTGCTGAGGAAATGAACACTTGCTGTATAGCTGACCTACGGGAAAGTTCATCAGTTATTACAAGAGTTTAACGGTGAGTCTCATTTCACATTTACACGCCATACTAAGCACATCCTAATTCTTGTTATACATCTAGTGTCGTTCATGCTTATGAAAGGTAGAATTATATGAGAACCAAATAAAATGTAGACAAAAATAAACGCTAAATGTTGGGACATAAAAGTGAAAATCTAAATTTTCAGAGAAAAAAATATACTTATATAAATAAATACTAATACTAATACTAAAATATACTAATACTAATACTAATACTTAAATATTATACTTCCACGTGATTTCTGTGCGGTTGGTCTCTACGTGACATACTTAGTGGAGACCTCATAGAAAGCGGCTCTGAAGAAGGCGAAATTCGCCGAAACGTCAGCTTAATCGTGAACAAAGAATAATAACACCTCGCGTTTGCTCAACAAAAATACGAAGAAAAAAATTAGTTCCCAGGATCGACTTTCTATTAGCTTCGGTATTGGATTATAAATGCGCCGTTTTCTTCTTCAGCAATCGCGAGGTCGTTATACAGCGTACATTTATTTACGTACAAAAAAAACGCATACAGCACAACACTAGCTTTTCGTTTCGGCAGTATCTCTTTGTTCAGAGCCGTTTTCCACGCACCTTCCACTGCGTAAAAAACGGCGGTGCCGAAACGTCAGCTACTGTTGTACTGTATGTTTTTTGTACGGAAGTAAAGGTATGTTGTATAACAACGTCGCGATTGCTGAACAAGAAAACGACGCATTTATAAAAAAAAAAATTAGTTTTACGCCGATACGTCAATCTTCGATGTCAGACGAACCAATCTACTACCTACCAGATGACCGACATCCCAGGACTGGAATGTACCGCTTGGATTTTTCGTTAGCATCAGGATTTCAGGTTTTTGACTTAGATGACTTAAATAGATGTCTTGAGAGATTTTGACCATGACTGAATCGTAGAAGAGACTTTGTTCAATCGTTTTACGGGCACGAATGGTATGTATGATATTATTTGCTGTGCTACTATGGTCCATTATGCAAACACATCGCTGTCTGCACTTGGAAGTATTATCCAGCTTATATCAAATCCATTTCAGTATGTTCTATATAATACCCACACATCTCATGAAACAACCATTACTCATCGTAAGGATGAGAACGAAATAACAGTTAATTATTACTCGAATTACCAGTCAAGAATTTTTCCCAAAAAAGCTTTTTGTAAATCATTAAGTGTACTGAGTGGTTTTTCTGGTCCCACTTATCCTATTTTGACCTGTTTTCCGTTAACTATCGAATCAGTCTACATGGTCCGGTAAAAATCTCTGGAACCCATTAAACTCAACACGGACCCTATTATATCCATACGGTCGTTTCGTTTAGATCGCTATGGACACTGTAGTGCTCAAACGGGGTGGAATGGGTTAAACGAACAGTTGATGATCTGAGGCTACGTGTCCGCTTAAGCTCATCTTGGTCAGGGAGAAGAGCGGCAAATTTATTCAATTTAATTCTCCAATTTTTTTTTCACAAATAAAAAATTCTCCTTAGAGCTGATGCTACTATGAACCACAGAGAATCCTCTAGGTACTTTGCTACTTATATTCTCGTCTCTCTAAGGAAAATTCGAAAAAATATTGAATAAATTCTCCGAAATGGACATGCAGTTAACACATAATAGTTTTACATCACTAAAAAGTGAGACAGTAGAAGAGCGCAATGTAATGAGTAATGCAATGTAACGTGACAGCATTTATTTTTCATGAACTGTAATTACCTTCCAGGTGCTTAATCATATAACCACAAGGATGTTGAGCTGTGAGCAGAACTCAGAACCTCTGTGGACTTTGAACACGCAATTGCCCTTCCCGAGAGTTCACGTGCTCACTTTTTCGTTAAGGCGAATGACCTAAGGGGGCAAAATCAGCACTGAATCCAGTTAGACTGACGCTTCAGTCGAAATCACAATGTTTTAACTTCTATTTACTGTCTATTTTTTTTATCCCGTTAGCACCGCTAGAGTAAAAATATGGCCGAGAGATAGACAAAGCAAGAGCTTCTGTTAGTGTGGTGGATAGCACGTGAGTCCCAGAAAAGGATAGTGTGGGTTCGAAGCTTACTTCGAGTTCCAAGTTTTGCTCATATCTCAGCATCCTCGTAGTTGTATTTCTCATACAACCCTGCCAAGAAAAAATGAATAGGCAGCATATAAAAGTTATGACACCGGGTTTAAGCATATATTTTCATTTAACATCCCAAATTAATGCGCAGAGATCAATATTTCCCGAGAAATCTTTGACGCAAACGCGGCCGTTCTGATTCTTCGATAACTGCTGATAACTTCTCGCCCGTTAGAGAAGTTGAGCAGTTGAAAAAACCAGACCTACAGGATAGATTATGCTGTGTAGCCTTGAGAGTTATATAATACTTACAAAGTATTCTTTGAATGATAACCTTGCTTAAAATTAAAAAATTTAATAAGCGTAAAGTGAAATGTGAATTTTCAAAATTTCCTACTCTTAAGCGCAGCAGGCATAAACATCAACGACATATTGGAGACCACCATCAGTTCTGGAGGACGAAATTACACATGTTCAACCGTGTTCGTTTGGAAATGAGGATATTGACCTAAAAGAACCGAAAAATATAACTCATAGGCATCAGGTATGGCACGTCTAGCAAATTGGTTAGAGGTGCTCTGCGGTGTGCAAGTGGCCTTCGGTTCGATCCCGCGCTCCGTGTTCAACAAGCCTTCCATTTCTTCGGGATTAAAAAATCGGTTCCGTATTTGTGAGGAAGGACACTATCACTGAATAGAGACATCGGTAGGTCAGCACCCGAATAGAATAAAAGGGCTAGTACCTTGTAGGCAAAATTAGTAGACTCTATCGATTTCTATTTCACCTAATAAAGTTGACTACGAGCTCAAATATTTTAATACCTTCCTGTGTTATTGAGCTGACACGATGTTGGTATGAAATATTTACTCGGCTAACGTTTCAACGTCTTCGTCTTCTTCAGAACCGCATTGAACCGAGTCAATGATCGACAGAATGATCATTCGATCTGGCTCGGTGCCACAACGAACACCCACATCGTGAGGACGACCACCTGTGGATCATCGAATTGGATCAATGCGGTTCTGAAGAAGACGAAGATGTCGAAATATCAGCCGCCGAATAAATATTTCATACCAACCTCGTATCAGCTAAATAACGCAAGCAGGTATTGATTATTTGTGCCGAGGTTAAATGAAAATCGCTTTTTAGAGATGAAATATCCTAGTTTAAAATTTAAAAAAGCCATACATTCCAAACCACAAGCGATGAAATAAGTCCGAAAGAAAAAATACTGTTTAAGCAACATTGATAAACTTAGTTTTAAAAACCGAGCAAATAAGGATTGAAGGTGAGGAACCTAGTGGAATGAAAGTAGTCGCAAAGGTATTTATCCTTATTTTGCATGCCGTACTTTCTCTGCAGTGTAACCCATTTATGTAAAGAAGAACAGTGAGGGTCACTTTTTGAATAGCCAAAATTTATGTAGATGTTGCAAGATTGTGTTTAACACCTCGCAATGTTTCTGCGTATCACGAAGGGCCGATTGAAGTACTCGTCATGGAAATTCCTGATAACCTCTTATCAGGTTCTAAGGCAAGACGAAGCTGAGAACGGTCTGCATCGGCAAAGAACACAATATGAGGACGAGGCCGCTCGCCTGAAACTGACAGAATCGACTGCCGACATAGACGCCTTGACACGAGTTGAATTCCGTTCAAACGTGGTTGAAAGCAGTTATATACCTCAAATTTGAATAGTATTTGGACTAGAAACGACTAGAATGAAAAGAAGCTCCTCAAGAAAATACAAGTCTTCACAAAGATGAAATTCTGACTCTTCCGAAGTTCACAAAAGTTTTCCTTCGTTTCATCTTTCTTGTTTTGGCTCGTCTTTCGAACAGCGAAGCGATCCAAAAAACGGGATTTCGTCCAACAAAATGCGATAATGTCTCCAAATCTATCGGCTATGTGTTTGGCTGTGGCGCCTTCGCATCAAAAAATTTCAAGGAATTGAATTCTTAACCAATTTTAAGCTGAAATCCCGTCCTAGGACATACAGTTTCAGCTTACCGAGTACATGTGTCATTGAAAAGTGTTCATTCACGGTCAAAAATTGGGCATTGCTACACGCGACAGCAAGTGAAAATTAAGAGCAGAACTGTCCTCATGAAAAAAGTCTGGCCACCAAATCACTTAAAATAGCCCTCAATGAAAGAAAAATGCAAAACAAAAACATTTTTCTTTGTAATCTGGGTGGAGAAAAATAAAGCATACCGTTAGAACAATAGCTAATAGTTCGACGTTCTCGTCTTCCTCAGAGTCGATAAAACGAGTTGGTGGACCACAGTCGCTCGTACACTCGATGTAGTGTCTTCATCAACTCATCGAATCGGATCTTCTTCAGTGGAGCACCGCCCGAATTAGGCAACCTCACCTTACGATGCTTTCTTATAAAGGACGGTTGTTGTTGATTTCACCGTCCGGTGTACATGGACTCGAATCATCGACATTGAGGAAGAACAAAGACGTCCAAGCATTGGCCGAATAAAATTGTTTATCAACCTCGTGCTAGCTTATCGATGAAGGAATGGATGTTGATTAGTGATACCGAGGTTAAAAAATAGTTGGTTTTTGAAAAGAAATATTAATCGGACGAAGTTAATGAAACCAAAACACGCTCTTATGAAAGGCAAAGAACATGCGAGTATATATCTTTTATGTTGAGAAATAAAATCGTTCTATGTCTTCGAAAATTGTTTATAAAAGAACTACTAGTGATTAATTGGTCGATTCTCCACTACAGTAAACCACAACTCTGTGACAAAGTTGGGTATGAAGTGTTTATGTATGGCCATCCACAGCCACACGAAGAAGTGTGACTGCATGAACTCGACATAAACTCTGACCCTTTCATAGCTAAAAGATTTTTGGGAAAACTGATGCAGATCGCTGCAAAATTCTTTTTCGATGCTTACATTTATAAATACTCTATGTTTTATCAATCATAAAATACATCGTAAAAACTAGAAAGCAAAACCACCCCCTTCTTAACTGCAATTAGTATTCGTCATCACCTTCCCGGTTTGTGAATTGGTTGAGGAATTTTATTCGAAGTTAGCATCTACAGTTGACGGTTAGTACTGTGTTATTCCCATAGGTTGTTTGCTTCATTGAGCTTTGTAGAAAATGGTAAGTAGAAGAACAGCCAAGCTACCAACCATTAGTGAAGGTAATTTTCCAGCTGTCAGTTCAGAACGTTAAAAAGACCTTGTTGCAACACGCTGTAACTACAAACAGAGTAAATTGAAATTTTAACCCATAAAGATATACTTGACGCCTTCTGGAAGGGTCATTACATGAGAGGAGGAACAAAGAAGAAAAAAGAAGTAAAGAAAACATGGATGGCAAAGCGAAAATAATCGCTAAAGAATAAAAGTCCGTTTCGAAAAAGTAACGAGAAGTATAAACACCTGATTTCACTGATGTAATGTAATTGTGATAAAGCTGGTCCCCTATTCGTAGAAAATATGACTTTAATCCCACACTTAAGTCCTGCATTTCTGCGCCGTCATTCCGTATTCTCCGGCGAAACCACCATCCGGTCAATCAACAGTAACGAGGTAACTGGTATTTCGCTTTTTTGGATGATTTCAATCATTTCCCTCACACATGCTCACATCCCTGCCGACTGGTAGTCAGTCCAGTGTTGCTCCTCATCTCTCCCATCCAGTACTCCCTATGCTAGAAGTACTTCAGCTCCTCGCTCGCCCACTCGCTGCCTCCCTCTGCCGGCGAAGATACCGGACCAATGTACACCGCACCCTTCCCAGATTCTCAGACAGCTCGACATGTCATTCCCGTCACGTGACTCAAACGATATGGTGTTACATATAGTGTGTATAGTATGAAAACAGTCCATATCATGAATTATTTGATATAAACTATGTAACTTCCTCACATGATGTTTCTCGCTCTTTTTGCTCCTCACTTTTTTAAAATCATCCACAAACGGCGCTCTTCCCGGAGATTTTAGGATCGTTTTCCAACTTTTTTCCCCGATTTTTCTGACGAAGAAAAATAGCGAAATCCACTCCCCACGATGTGCCTTCCCAGTAAACAGTTTAAATTGCAATGTATTAAATATATGGTCGGAAAAAAAATTACTATCGAAAAAATACTGTCACTTTCTTATTTCGTAATAGTAATCAATTTAAGAGAAATAAGTTTCGGTAGAGATAGAAGTCTCGATAAACATGACAACAATCAATATGCAATGTTTCCGAGAAATGGAACTGAAATAATCTCCACATATCAATTGATCGATCTGGGAAATTCTCGCAGACATAAACCCCTATTACCATCTGTTTGCGGATGATGGTTTGAAAGGAAGCACTAAGAAATACTAGCGAGCCTAGGATTGGCTAATGTCTTACATTAAAGTCGCTAATTTTCAAAGAAAAAATCGATAAAATGGAATAAATGGATGGAAAGTAATCAGTAAACAATGACGAGTAGCAGGAAATGAGCAATTACGACCACTTGAAAAGGCATGAACGTATAAAGAATTCGGGACAAAGGCCTATACAATAACACCTGTAATTATTCTAATGCAGAAACATAGCTCAGGCAAAAACCTTGCTAACTAGGAAATGGAGGAAACAAAGGAACAGCTGGATGGTCTAAATTCACAACGCACCAACAACGTAAGACGTTTGAGCTGCTATCGTCAGTGAAAACTATAAGAGTCGTGAATGACAACACATTTATTAATCAAGTCTATACTTCTGCCCGTTTCCCAATTACCACAATGAAAACGGCCAGTGTGGATTCGAAATCGGTGAGTCATACGTCGGTATCAGAGTGTGCAACTCTCATTTCCCTAATGGATCACTCGAACATTACATGCAGCAATAGTGCACAATCGGAGACAAATGAAAAACCTTGAGTCTTGTCTTGAGCTTTTATGAGCACTCTTTATCTTTAGATGTCCAGAACTGCTTCATAGTGATGACATGGAATCATTAGCTCAGAATTTTCATTTCGGAGCTGTAGCCAAAATTTGGAGTAATTCCTTGGTCTTGGAGAGTCCAAAAATTTTTATTCATTCTTCTGCTCTGCAGCGACTTTATATAAGCCTTCTGGGAAATCCAACAACATATTCCATCCAAAACCAATTTTACAAATTAATTCCGAGTTCATGCGAATTCTGAAAGTGAATGTATACTCGTTTCTTGAAAAGAAAACTATGTGGATACATTCACACGGTTTTCCGCCCTCTTTTTGAATTATAGAGAAACACAGTCGCTTTCTCTTTTCGGTGTCCCAGCAACTACATGCCACGAGGGCAGTACTGTTGGCGCAAAGTCACTGTGGGAGTTGGTCAGACGCGCCGGGGCGGGGCCACAGGGCGTGCGACAGTCTTCGGGCGAACCGCCGCCGGAGGCATAGGTGTCTATGCCAATAAGCCGAGCACGTCATCACGTCGTCTACGACCAATGCTGACGTCTTCCACACTGGCAGCGTTTTGCTGCGCAGCCCTAAGTTCCCTGTGTGCTGCAGCGCCCGCCAGTGTAACGCAGACCTCAATCGTTCAGAACCCCGAGCACATGAACAACGGCACACTGTATTCCATTAGTGCGTTCTCACCGAAAGTCTTCGTCCGTACCGATGAATTCGAACTGAACTACAAGTCTTGTGTACAGTTCTCCTATAAGCTTATGGAGAGCAAAGTGCGGTGAGGTATACACTCATTGTCTCGTTCACCATGCACTTATCATGTTTTGGTTACATAGTTTACGAGGCCGTGAACAGTTACGCATACTTTTTCACGTAACTTGCTGTCTCATGGTCTCAAACAGTGCCAAATAATAATTGCACCAAATGTTCGCAAAAACCGCGAAAACGATCTCATAGATGCATATCGCTTCTGTACAGAATGAACTGGAAAATGACTCTTTTTTTCTACAAGTATAGACTTTATACAGATAGTTTTCCTTCAGTCCTATGACATACAACTTTGCAATAACCTGCAGTAATGGAATGCCTGCGAAACATCCTACATTATCAGTTCCCATAAGTGCGATAAGCCAAGCAATGATCTTTTGAAAGGGCCACTGCTCTTTTCGCCACTGACGAGGATTCACTGTTTCATCTTTTGGTGCTATGTTATACCAGTTACAACGAAACAAAACCACCAAGAATACTTCCCTCTTTGAAAGAAAGGTTGCTTTTAATCAGAAAAAATCCGTTAATGCCACATGGAAGGCAGTTTTCGCCCATGGTATCATAATGAATGCCTGACACGGAACATGAATGTGCATGCTCAGCTCTAACCACAAAAAAGAAGTGAGCAATATTGATTTCTGAAATTTCGATAGCTTCGAGAATTTTTCTGAGTACTAGCAATCACTACATTACACGTCAAATCTAATATGCATATGGTTCCTTAAAAATTGTTATAGTACCTTGTATTACGCAAAGCCAACGTCAACATAAACAATCTTTAGACTGCGTGCCTACACATGTCTGCTTTCCGAGGGTGGTTTCTGCACACTTGATAAGTTCGCCTATCCTAAAGATCGAGAAGGTTGCGCATATCTTCGCCCTTGGCTTTTCCCTCATGACAGGTAGGGGACCAAACAATAAGTGAATATCCAAAAAATCTACTTAAATAATGCGTATGGTATTATATGAATCGTTCGAAAACTTGGAAAGCTTCCCTTGTTTCCACAATTCATCACTATTTACACGTTGTAGGTACTCGTTCTACTTCGTGCTAGAACACCGTCCCCGAAAGTACCGTAGTGTCAGAAACAAACGTCATCGTCGGATCTCGAAGAGAAATAACCAATTATCGACCACTGCCTTCGGACATCTCGAACTCAACGGCATCGTTCCTTGTGAAAAAGTATGTGAGAAGACAGAAGCAAATAATCGCACTTCCTAGCTCCAATTTACAAGGTGACCTCTTTAGTGTTACGGTTTCCGAACATAAAATATTGATTCATGTGGTTACCCTTACTTAGGAATCTAGACGTTTCAGAATTTTTTGTTTAGCGCTTATATGAGCCGATGATATCACTCACTTGCCTCCAATTGCTCGCATTGCGTATAGAATTTTTCATGCCGTCGTGTATACACTTGTATTAAATGCACTTTGTAGGTGACCTAATTAGGCGAAAAAAGTTTATAGGTGACCTGGGTTTTGAATATTGTGCTTATCGTAAATTGTCGTTCATATGAGATGGTTATATGAAGTGCTTATTCATGAGAGCTTCCATCCTCGTTCTCCTCTGTAGTGTTTGCTTTTCATTGGAACGTAACGCTTCGCACCCGTTCAGATCGCCTATGACTAATCTGAACCATGTTGTGTTTCCTAGCTAACAGTACACGCATTGTTCACTTATGCATTCCATGCTATAATTCAGCGAGAACGATTATCCAAGAGAGTCGTAGTCACGCAGGAACAAATTCTAAACAAAACTTTGTATTGTTGGCGAATGTGCTCGTAGGGTACTCGAAACTCTTAAGCGGATCGCAACGGCGGCCGAGGAGAGCCATGAAATCTGGGTCCAAGGACCAACAGAGGAAAGAGTTCATGATAAGGATTGCAATCCATCTCCAAACTGAACCTTCGCAATGTCAATATGCGACTGAAACTACGCAGCGGAGTTCGAGCACCCCGCTCAAATACCGCGAGAACCGAGTACGTCGGCGTCGGCAACCAAACCAACAAACACAGTAAAACGCACATTCCTGAATTCCTTAAACTGCCAGACCATTGAGAGTTCCCTAGAATAATTATCTACTTAATGCCGACTTGTGCTACCCAGACCTATCCCGTTGATGGGTGGTTGTTGATGGTAGCGTTAGGTAAAAAGGCTAGCTGAGAGACACGTAGATCAAGGGCCTCCGTGGCGCAGTGTACAATGCGCGAGCCCCGGAAAGGGAAATCAAGGTTCGATCTAGCCCGGGGTCCAATTTTGCGAATATCTCAGCATCGTTATGGTTATATTTCACTAAAAACTCATTCGAAAAGTGCCATACATTTGCATACTTCATAAACCTCAGCTCAATGGGTTGCTTGGCCTAGCAACGAGGCCGAATGGAGATTTCCTTAATTCATCTTGATATTTATATAAACAGCGACTAATCTCGAATGCTTTCTGTAATTAAAACTGAGATTTAGTAGTGTTTATGGCAGGAAAGAAAATTTAATTAATTAGACAGCATTTCTTAATGAATACACCCAGCTAACAAAGATTAACTGAGTTGTGATTGAGCAACTACGTTTACTACATATTAAAATCTAAGCCGCTGAAATATTTCCCAAAAATTCTAGATTTCTAAATAAGTAGGAATTTGGGTGAGAAAAAGGATTAAGCTCTTGGCGTTGACCAACCCCTGAGGGACGCGACCTCATGCATCGCTGGAGGTGAATGAATGCATATCCGGGTCCTTACAACGACTCCTGTTGGCCTAGCGATGTATAAAGCCAATGTTGCTATCCTCCCAGAGAAATTTGGTACAAATTTACCGACCTCGGAGGAATAAAAGGTTTGGTGGACCTTGATGGAGGATCGATCCTATGTGTATTGCAGGACGCCCTCGACCACTGCGCTACACGCGTCCAAGAGTTTAGGAATTGTTCTTAATTATAATAGGTATCGATACGTAGTTACACCCAATTATAACCACGCGTTATTCAAACATTGAGTTTAGTAGGTGTGACACACTACTTTTTCCAACACGGACTTTCTATCAACCTCGATACTGGTCAAGGGCGCTCTATTTTCTTGATGATCGTAATGTCTATTTAATCAGCATAATGCCAGTAAAAAAAAATTGTATACCACAAATTCATAAGACAGATGACCTGATGATGGCTTCATACTTTAGGTCTTCATCGTAAGTCAAAATGAAGAAATCAAAGTATCAACAATTCTGGGCTAGGTATTGGATGTGTCTTAATTCTACTACGAACCCATCCGTATTACCAGTAGCGTTCGATTCACAAGTAAACTATTCGACTGTTGCTCTTTACTGAGTCACGTACTAATCGGTCCCATATGGCGCTGTTGAGATGCAGAACGCTTCCACACTATAACGAACAGGAAGCCGGAAACTGCTCAACTGACCGACACGGACAGGCTTTTACTTCTTAGAACTTCGCAAAGAAACCTTTGTATTCATTATAAGACGATAACCGTGCCTCAAAAAATTGGCTCGGCCAAAGAGCCAATCCTGGGACTTTTCCCACAGCAAAAATATTTTCGAACAACGAATTTCATCAATCTAAGAATGAATTCGGTCAAAAATTTATTTTCTTCATTTCTATACATGATTATTCGAAAATACTAAGCATATACGAGACAGAAACCATCCGGAACCGAACTATTTGACCCCTTTTCAAAAAATATGGCATATTATTATGAATTTGCAATTTTTAAATATAAAACTACAGCTTAGATTTACCCTCAAATTACTGCTACGTATATGCTTTTTTACTCATTTCTGAAAATTTTTCCTTAAGCAGTTCAAATTTAGGGGTGGGTAGTGCAGTGATGGTGATCCCGTTCATTATGACCAAATTTAACTCCATCCAGGCCCACGAAGCCTCCAATCTCTCCGGGGTCGAGAAATTGGTACCGGAACACCCTGGCAAGGCTATAGCAGAACTCTAGGGAGAATCGACTGAACCAGCATTCAATGACTTTCATAACAAAGATGGAACTCCTCATACAATAGCCGAATTCACACATATACAAAGTTCATTTGAAGGCTTTCGTGGATGATGGATGCGAGGAAGCGAATGCTAACGCAAGGAATGTCGGAATCCGTACGGTATGTATGAAAATAGGCTGCGTAAAATAACAAAAACAAATGAAATTAAATTCCCATCTTTCGATATTTAATGACCCAAGACTAGTCAGTTGAGCATTTACTTTCATCTCATCAATACTCATGAGATCGCTGTTAGCAAAGATGTTAGTGTTCAAGCAAAACTCCAGTAATGTCATGAATGCCGCATGTAACATAGAAGTCAACAATCAGCCGACGTGCATCAAATGAATACCTTGAGAATACTGATAAGAGAGAATAGAACAGAAAGCCAGTACGACACATAGGGCATAAAACCGCGTTCAAGGGAAAAATGTGACACAAAGAGTAACATCAATCCGCCGTAAAACGAACAACAACGGAACTGAAAACACTGCCAGCAGCACATGGATCTCCATAAATTAACGTCAATAAAAATATGGCATGCGATAACACATATCAAACACAGAACATCAAATGGGCTAGACATTTATTCCTTCGCAAACTGGGACAAATAAGTCAGCTGAGATGAATTCCACCTCAATTTCCACACCTCATTCCTAAGACTTTTCAAAAACTTGAGAAACAATGGGAAAAAATGAAGTTCAAAAATGAATCTTCTTCAACGAAAAGACATGACTATGCAACAATACTACCATAATATAAGGCAACAAATACTTTTTAACAACGTCCTATCTGTTCTCTCTGGATCTATCTGTTATCTTCGTATCTTTTTTACATGCAACTTTCCAGCCTTGGCCTACAAACCTACAACCATAGAAGCCTACGATTCCATTCCTGCGGACAGCTGTCTCAGTTGTTAATCAAGTGAGATTTTTAATATCTGCAAAATCCTAGTGTAAACTTTACATCATGCATAGTGTGTACATGCGCAATAATCGACTCATAGAAGCTTCGAAGTGTTTAGATAACCGTTTATACACATACATAGAATCTAAAACACCATTCAATAACATGAGTTCCTCTAATGGAAACTAGGCACGGCTCTATATTAAGACTTCACCCTAATCAAATATATATGAAGTAATCGGACAAATGCCGACAAATGCACCATTAGACTGTGATTGCTTAACGAATTACAGTTTTAAAGACCTCTGGAAGAGACAAAATGTGAGCAGAGATCACTAAAAGTACCACAGTAAATAAAGTGTCACGACAAGAAAACGACAAAGAACGCTTACATAGCATATAATTCTTCAGCGAGATTAAGGCAAATCGCCAATAAAGGAATTTTAAAAAGGTCACCTTTAGGTTATCTTTTTTGCATGAAAAGTAGTTATCCAGAAATCTAGCAAGGAGCTTTGCTAATATATAAAGATTTTTCTTTTGCGACTTCCCAAACCCACACCGGTTGAAATAACCACACTTTAATAACTCAGTCTTCACAGAGCAAAGAGTTGTTCGTCCACAGAAGAATTGATCCATCGCCTGCACTTATTGCGAGGCAGCCGTCCTTATAGTCAAAACGGCAGGGATCGCAATCGAAACGGAGTTCAGCTATTACCGAAGGACGAATTCCAACAGTAAACACCTTAAAACGAATAAGTGGCAAGTTTAGTCAAATAGGATCGAACACTACCCAAAAATACTTTCAATAGTGACTTTCATTTTACGTCCGCATAGACAATGAATATCTTTCATTAATTTTGGAAAAAGGTCCATCCACTTTGCAGTAGATGAACGCTTTGGAAACTCGACTCTTATGATAACTCTGAAGAACTCAATAGCGCCGGTACTTTACTCACACCAAAAATTAATAACAACCTCGCATTAGCTAAAAATAAGTAAAGATAGTGCTCAGAAACGTGGGTAAACGATTTTAGCTACTTCTACTCAGTCCATCATAAAATTTCTATAATAATAACATTAGGAAAATGCTGGCAAAAAGGCTTAGAAGAACAGTCAAGGGAACAGGAAGAAAGAAAATGTGTTGCATGTATGACCACGCTTGAAGAAAACGTTTATGTACATACATAATGCAAAGCTTACCGAGCCAGCAAAAAAACTATGGGTAAAAACTCAAAGTTTTGATAAACGGTAACAAATTAGGACGAGATAATAATCAGCTAGTTCTAAACTATGTAATGAGCATCAGTACAAGTAGTTACCGTTTTTAGTAAGAACAAGTTAAAACTAATAACTTGTAAAAAAAAGCCTCCTATAGGATGACGAACTTCACATTCTTCAATACAAAAATCCAAAGAACTTTGACACAAACCTTAAATGTTCTGTCGCGACTAATTTCGAGAATAGCGCCGCCTGAGTGTAGTACTTGACGAACACCGTCGGAGACCTGAACCCGAAATAAAGTTCAAAGAGGTCTTAGCCTGACAAGATTATTATATTATACAAAACCTGAAGTTGTGAGCACACATTTAATGTTAGTGGATCGAGCGTCGATACCAGTCCCTGATGAGTTCCACATATCAGCTGATTGTTGCGCAAACATATCGAGCGGACGTAGTCCATAGACCACTGCGACTCGTTAGTATTCCCCCAATCAATGAATCAAATAAATCAGTTCGATAAAAAACAAACCATTTCAAAGATAGGTTTGTTCGAATTTCGAATATCCACCACAACTATTCTTCTGTCCTCGCCACATGAATAGACAACATTATCCTTTAGAGCAAGATTCAACGATTTTCCCAACATGCCATCCATGTTTTGTCATTGAAAATGCAAACCTGCATGGCCAACGTAAGTACAGCACGCTTATGGTGGACATAGTTAAGAACAGGAGAGAGGCTGTTTCTTGTATCCATTACAAACACCTGAACGACAAAATCCAGTCACAAAACGGTACAACACTGACCGCACAGTTTAATTGGAGTTCTTTTCTGTCAGAGATAGTAAGTGCAAAAAAAGTATGATTGAAATCTGAGCAGAACCTTCTTCGCAAATGTAGAACATGCTGCAAGACCGTTCTGCGTGCTGCTTAAACACATACACGCTGATCCAAGCTTCGCACTTTCGATTGCCTGACAGAAAAAATAACAGCTTGAACACAAATTGTATAACAAGTACTATCCAGAACAAATTAATGACATTAATATAAGAGTAACTAAATCGTCCTAAGCAAAAACTTACTTTGACTTCACTGGGCGTTATCTGCCACATTTTCACAGTGCAATCCCAACTACATGACAGGAAGTGGTCTGGTGAGCAAGTTGACTGATCCAAGCACCATATCCAACCCTGTAATAGCCAGTGGTTAGCTCGACGAACAGTGAAATTTTGAAAGAAATATTTCGGCTGTTGAGAACCAGACAGACTGACTTCAAGTTGTAATAATATGCACCTCGTGGGCGTTTTGCAGATCAACACAGGCTTTCGTTGGCGCAGAGTTTTGGTGGCATTTCTTAATGAGTTTATTGGAAAATAAAGAAATAGAAAGCAGTGAAAAAACATGAACGTATTCAGAAACGCAAGACAACCTCGACTATGAATGGTTTCCTTGTAAGTTAAATACCTGCAAATCACCGATATTCCACAGTTTAATAGCCCTATCTCTTCCACCTGACAGACAAAACATATTGGGACGGCAACCATGAGAGAATAGTCGTATGGCATCTACCGTAGCAATATGTCCACTGACAATGAGACTAAAACACAATTGATACTTCGTACTTGTTACACGGACGGCCTGTTTTCAATGGTTGTGCGAGCCCCAGGTTTAACTACCCAAATGTGAGGTTTAACCCCAGTACCCGGAGAAAGACCGAGCGAAGGATTCGTCGCCCAAAACACGCCTCCCTCTCATACACATCGTTGTGAAGAATTGGACACGCCCTTGCAAGGTTACGTCAAAACACCAGGAAGGACCAAGTTCCACGACCAGCAATAGGCCAGCGTCAGTACTCCGCACACTGGGTGCTCCCGTCTATGACGTCAGGCGGTGCGACGAACGGTGAGAGGTCACAAAATCTCGGTTTACGCAGGACGTCACTGGAACCGGATCTGATGAACATTCGCACGAAACGCCATGGAGACTGTTCCTTACTATGCACATATAATGCCAGAACACTTTCCACAGACACCAATCTTCACGCCCTTCATGTAGCCACAAAGCGCATTACAAGAAACAAAAATCAAGAAGACCGACATACGCCAACAAAACAACGGGACCCTTGTGATCCATGAGGAAAAGGTCCCGTCACGAAATGTCGCTGGCGTAGGCTTTGTCGTCTACCCGTCCATTGTCCATCTCGTCGACTCATACATGAACCTTTCCCCTCGGATAGCCGTCCTCCGTCTTCAACTGTCGCATCATAAGAAGATCACTATCATCAACTGCTACTCACCAACCGACGCAGCTGATGAGTACGAATTAAATGCGTTCTACTATCAGTTCGAGGAAGTCATCCGCAATGATAAAGTATATCATAAATTTGTTGTCGGAGGTTTCAACGCCAGAAGAGGAAAGGCCAACGTGAGCGAATACAGGGTCGTAACTCGTATGAAGTGCTGAGATATCTGCAAAACTCCGGACCACAGGTGTATGCAGTGGGGAACGAACACGCGCTGCTGTCCTTAGCGGGGAGCAGCGCACTTCACCACTACACCATCCGGGTCTCCACAGGGTCGTAAATTTTGGATTAGGAGAAAGAAATGAGACTGGGAACTGTCTCGCAGGACACCTGTCAGCAGCACGTCTCTTCCATGGAAACTCGTTTTTCCAGAAGAAGGGCATCTGGACAGAGGAAGGACAGAAGCCGCCGCTGGACATGGGAGTCTCCCAACGGCATGACTCATGCAGAGATCGACCATATTCTGACAAACAAAAGATGGTGCCTGCTTGACATACCGGTAGCTCCTTCATTCTGTACTGGTTCCGATTACCGCCTTCTTCGAGCGAAGATTCGATTCAGCGGCAAGCTGGAAAAGAGCTCTCTTCATCGGCCACGAGAAAAAAGTCTAGCCGTATACAACGAGAACATTCTAAACGAAGTCCTGTCCAAACGTGACTGGCAGAGAAGAACCGACCGATAACTACGAGCCGCTTGTCGAAGGACTGAAAAGCTGTGCCGAATTCGTCTCAGTTCCTCAAGCAAAAAGATCGGATTGCATCTCCATCACCACTAAGGAATTCCTCGAAAAGAGAAGGGATCTGGAGCTTGATCCTACTGTAACACGTTTAACATGGCTAGTAATAAATGCCAGCCGCAAAAGAGCTTTGCAGGAAGATGTACAACGGTATAAGCAGAAGAAACTACCGGAAGTAGCAGAGAAAAGAAGCAGTTTGAAAAAATGCTGTCGGGACTTGTGTGATTATAATGTTTCGCCGTCAACCCTGATGAACGAAGATAGGATCGTCAAAAATTCCTGCGATGACATAGAATTAATAGCGGAAAAGTTCTACACCAACCTTTTCCGCTCCACAAGCCCTGTCCCGGGCAGTAATATCCCTGCTGGAGGAAAACCACCTAGAATTCTTTCGTCGGAGGTTCGAGTTGCGATAGAATGCATGAAAAGAGGCACAGCTCCAGAACCCGATAATATCACTGGGATTTTTGTATACGGTAATTGAGGTAAATTTGGGAGAATTTTATGTTTGGTTAACTGTGTTAGCTATTACGTTGGAATGTTTTGTTTTTTTTATTCAGAGTTATATTTTTTCTCGTTTGATTTATTTATATTTAAATGAGTGAGGTGTTAACTTAAGTATAAAGTGCTTTTCCTTTTTTCCTAAAGGATTTCCTTAGAGCTGGAGGCCACAATTTACACGGACTTCTCGCGGATCATATGAGAGGCTACCTTCAAAAGGAGAAAATCCTAGACCAGTGGAGGACGTCGCGCACGATTATCCTACCCAAAAAAGGAAACCGAAAGGATCTTCGTAACTATTGTCCGATGTGCTTGTTAAGGGTACTCTACAAGCTCTTCACGAAGATTATCCTCTCGCGCATATCAAGGACATTGGATGAGGCGAAACTAGCCGAGCAATCGGGATTTCGAAAAGGATTTTGCTGCATGGACCACATCCAAACCGTGTCCAGGGTCATTAAAGTTTGGCGGGAATACCACTTGCCTCTAGTCCTAACCTTTGTCGGCTATAAGAAAGCGTTTGACAGTGTCGAAACGAATGCAATCCTATCAGCGCTCGTCGACCAAGGAGTGGATCCGTCTTATATAAGGACTCTGTCCGACTGCTATCGGAACTGCACTACGAAAATGCAGCTTTTCCATCGACCTCTTACCATACCTATAGGAAAAGGGGTTCGACAGCGCGACACAACATCGCCAAAGCTGTTCAGTGCTGCACTGCAGTGGATAATGATGTCACGCGATTGGGATGAGAAAAGCATATGTATTGATGGAAAATTCCTATCAAACCTTCGTTTTGCCGACAACATTGTCATCTTCTCAAGAAGTACTAGCGAAGCAGAAGTGATGATCAACGAACTCAACGAAGCGGGGAAAAAGATCGGACTTCGCATAAATCGAAAGAAGACCCAGTTCATGAAAAACCTATGGTGCGAAAGTGAAAAAATTGAATTGGATGGCTCTCTCATTGCAGAGACCACCTCGTATGCTTACCTTGGACGATGAATGAACATGGAAAACAACATGAAGGAAGAACCAGATAGAAGAAAGAGAGCAGCTTGGGGAGCATTCGGGCCTCTCAAAGAAACCACCGACCAATTGAAAGACCCCAAAATCCGCGCTCATCTCTTCGATTCTACGGTCCTCCCAGCGCTCCGTTATGCTGTAGAGACGTGGGTTGATACTTTAACTACGCCAAGAATGCTTCGCACTACTCACAAAGCGCTTGAGCGAAGTCTCTTGAAATATAACCGGCACTCTCAATATGTAGCCAGAATGCGAAGCTTTGACCTACGAAATCTGTCACATCTTCGAGATCGAGGAGAATGTACATCGATAGCGGGTTATAGATGGGTCGGTCACATAATGAGAACTGACGAAAGATGGACGAAAAGAACAGTAGAGTGGACTCCAAGAGAATGCAAACGTCCCGTTGGACGACCTACACGTTCGGCGGACGTGTTAGTAAACAGAGTTAATCAGCTGTACCAGCAGTTGTAGTTTTTTACAGATCACGGTATGAGACTCGCAAGCGCTGCCATGCTCGAACAAGACCACCACTATTGACCACGATTGCGAGAGAAAGAAACGAATGGCATATGTGCTGGCGTCCGCACAGCTCGTGAAGATGGATTGTCCAAGCATCCAAGTAAGTAAATACACGGTCAGCACGTTTTTAATGATTGTGCGGACCCCAGCACAATCTCCATTTTTCGGAGTTTTGCTGGTTAAGCTATGGTGTCTCTCTGGAGTCCCGAAATCAGCCTGGCCAAAGTCTGGCCTGAGTCGTCACCGCCACAAGCAGTCGACGCCCTTGTGGATTTGAGAGATTTCCCACCATGCGACTAATTTGATACCAGGACGGTGGTGGATCCTGCTATTGGTTTACTTTTAGATGGGCTTCCTGATGAAAACGCCGGTCTCCTTCTCAACTTGGGAGACCCTGCCGTGGGGACAAATCCCACCGCTGTACATCGCAGCCCAACACCCAGGAACACCTGCCAGCCACGATGAGGCGGTAAACCGTTGGGAGAAACACAATTGAAGCAAGCAACAATGAAGAATTTGTATCATCCACAACACAAAAAGATGCTATTAAATCTAGGACAAACAATTAGGAACAAAGTGAATGAACTACAGCTCAAACCCACTTGTTGTTAGGTACCCAACTTTTCCAACGGTGCAATTCTTCTTCAATCATGACGAAACTTCGAGCAGCATCAAAGTGCTGGTCTCTCATTTCACACTCTAATAGACGAATATGCTGTGGCATCTTCTGGAAGCAAAAATGTTTCCTTGCATTCGAATGCTTCGAAGTGACCATCTAAGTCACTTGAGGTGAAATATGAGAAAATACTGGAAATTATGCATTTTCTTCCATGCACATGAAATCTTATGAAGTATATTTCAATATAGAAAAACGAAAGCGAGCTGAAACATACAAAAAACTCACCTGAATCCGGCTCAGCCACCAGTGCTGATTCGCTAAGAGGGAATGGAATTTCTTACACACTAAACGGACGTTGTAGACCAAATGTCGCCCTCGTATGTGACTGAAAATCAATAGTAGTAGCTCTGAGGGGAGCCACATAAGCATTCCTTCGTCTCTCTTGTGTACCTTTTCCATCAACTGAAACTTAGAAAGAGTTAGAAATTTTAGAATTGAAGAGAATAAACAATTAATTAGTATACAGATCTAAAAACAATAAAAGTAACGATAGTAAGACAAACGAACAACAGAACATGTAGTAAACAGCACATTATACATAACACAACAATAATGTACAATATATGTATTATACATTGTTGATATTGTACACTATGCGATATATGTGTATATACGTATCTATTTGTATACATATATATGTATATATATGTCCATATAAATGCATACACATGTACATGTGTACGTACACATACCAAAGGATTACCGCCTCATCGTGGTTGAGAGGTGTTCCTGGGTGTCCGAATGCGATGTACAGTGGGGGTATCCGCCGCTTCAGCAGCGTCTCCCAAGCTGAGAACGAGTCCCGTGTTTCCATCAGGAAGACCAGCTAAGAGTAAACCAGTACCGGGATCCACCACCGCCCTGGCATCAAGCCAGTCGCCTGGTGGCAAATCTCCCTGTCATCCACAAGGGCGGCCACCGTCTCTGGTGCTAACGATCTGTGGCGAACCTTGGTCTGGCTGACCTTAGGACTCCAGAGAACCACAACGGCTAAACCAGTAAATATCCGAATGGAAATTATGCGGAGCCCGCACAATGAGTGAGGACGGAACATCCGAGTATCCAAGTAGGAAGTACGGCTGATAGGAATGCAAACCAAAGGCCTCGCTTGGTGTGATGGACAACATGTGAAAACCCGCAATAATAATCATGGGTCAGAAGCCCAATTGAGATTCCCAGTTTTGCTCATATCTCAGCATCATAATGGTTGCATTTCACATAGTATCCTGCTATGAAAAAAGAACAGGCCGTAAATAAAAGTTAACACATTTGGACATAGAAATCAATAAAAACAAACTTGTTAATAGAAAGTTCAGAATACGTGGAGAACCACAACCAACATACACGCGAACTCTATTGCTTTTCTTCATAACTTTCTTTTCAAAATTCTTCTTCATAACAAGATTCTCAAGATGTCCTTACGATAAACTTCCTCATTTAATGATGAATTTCTATACCTAACTATTCCATGTCACGGTGACCAGGCAAGAAATAAAGCTCGCTACAGTTTGCATAAAAAAAAGGTTTGAAAACCCTGTTCTTATTTTCTAAGTTTCCAAACAAACATAAACTACCCGGACACTTTTATAGGACGAGTGCGTAATATGAGATAAAACAAAATTGACGCCTGAAGTACAGCCGAACCAGCCGAGCACGTCCAAACGCTTTTTGAATTGCAACAAATCAAACACGGTGAAATAATTTTTTATAAGAGTACGTAGTGTAATCATCCAAGACAAAATACAGTTAACAGCAATAATAAACAACAGAAACCCATTTCCACACTTCTCCGTATTACGTAAATGACGTCAAACGACTCTACTGTTAAGGTCATACTATGCGTAGTGGTTTAATTTAAACGCGTCAAGCTTTGTAACGTCAAACTTAGGAATCCATCTAATTCGAGATGAGTCGACCACACGTCTTCTTAACATGGACAACGGCAATTTGTAAGCCAACTTCTACAAAAGGCACATTAATTCTCCAAACAGAGCTAATGATTTACTCTGACCAACAGAAAATTAAAACGTTACTGAAACCGTTGCGAAAACCCACCCAAGTTTTTATAAAGTAATTCCCATCCTTCAGCAGCAGTAGATTACAACGCATAAGTTCATTGACGATATCCGTCGGATGAATGCGTGTATGAAGACTCATATTTTTTATCGACACACTTGAAGAATCTCTGATCGACCTTTATTAAAACCTCACATGAATTCTATAAAATGGATAAAAAAAACAACTGCACAGAATATTTTAACACTTAGGGACCGAAGTTGGCTTTTAGTAAACTGTTGAGAAATTTTCGACGAGTAGAATACCTGAGTTCAAACGCAGTCGCTTTGTAAAACGGACTTTCTGTACCCATTTAAGAGAAATCAAGTTTCTTTAAATCGATTATTTGATTTTCAAGGGTTATTTAGGATTAACATCTTTAAAAGAACTCAGACCGAAACTTAAATTTCCACAAGTCCAGAGGAAATTCCGGTAGCCATAAACAACAACGCATTTGCGGACAACAGTGTGGCCTAAGGAGCGAAATATCCCTTGTTCAACTACTTTCATTTTCAAAATAAGAGCTCTGACCAAGAGAAAAAACAAAAGTACGATTTTTGCGAAACATAAAATCAGGATTACATCTTGATAGAATGAAAAAAACTTCCGTATTACTGATGAAGACCTGCAGATTCCAATGCATTTTATTTCAACTAACAAATTTTACTTATAACTGAAATGCGCTGGTCTAAAGTTAAAAGTGGGCGTCATTTTTGCACCATGTGAGTGGCAATCAACTCACATCAGACCATAGAACTGTTAAGAAACATCGTACAAGCATTAATAATAGCTTGTTTGGAAATGAAATCCTTCGTAAACACACAAAAAAACCTCAGGTTAATCTAAGGTGCACATTTTCGCAACATACCTGAGGTAACACAAGATGCTTGATTTCCAATATTTTCTATAGGTGTATAAACCCAAATCCGACAGCGGGTGTTCTGGAGATCCTATTTTCCTCTCAATCTCTGATAGTTTATAACCTGTAAGAATGGCTTGCTAGTAGAATAGAAGGCTTATATTGTTAACAAAAGAAAACCTTGCCAATGTCAACAATGGACTTTGTAATAAACAGTAACGGTGAATTCGCGTCGAAATAGAAAACGAACTCATATCAATTAGTAGATGACCATAGCCATTGCGCTGTTCACTTGGAATGGTTAACAAACAAGACAGGTTGTTATTTCTGCTTGGATTCTTCTCCTTAAACTAACTACGTTTGATTGATTCTAAATTTTGGGCTCCTCATACACTCAATTTACGAACAGAACCCTTGGCGTGCTTTATGGGAGACAACTTACCTTTGAAAAGTAGCCAACAATACGACAACCATCATCATCGTTTTTCGTGAGAACATAGAAAAGAAATGTCCCAACTTCAATATGCAATGTCTTCGACGATATAAATAGCATAGCAAATAGACATAAATTACGACAATATGTCTGAATGTTAGAAATCAATGGTTTACTTTCTATAGGAAACACTTCATGGTATTCACTGCCATTCAAAGTACAAAGAGTTAAAGGAACATAGAGAATAGTGGATAGTGACATAATCCAAAAGAACTTACAAGCTCTTCAGCACCGTCTACTTCGAAAAACGAAAGTGTCTTAGACGAATCACGATATATCTCAACGCCCGGAGGAGTCACTCGAGGGCAACAATCCTAAACATAAATGGTAAAATGGATTAGCCGAAGACGGAATATTCATTGAGATATATAACCTGATGAACTAAGAAGGAACACTGATCACTGAATGGTTTAAGGCAATATGAACAAACGAAAAACAATGGTACACTTTTTATATGGTCCGGATATGGACTTTGATACAGAACCTGGAAAAAAACAATGTAGAGGATGCAATATTAGAACATCTGTGGTATACGAAGAACAAGAACAATATTAAAAGACCTGAACTAATATCACTATGAAAATCTACTAAGAAACCTTTATGTCGACGTCGCCACCGATATTCACCCATTGCTCTTCAAATTTTATTGTTGGTGTGCCCCTAAGGAACGGATCTACTTCTGCTAGTGTATTTAACGCCTTATCAAACCTAGAAACAAGTGAGTTCAAATGTGAATATGATCTGCTGGAAATGACTTCGAGAAAGGAAAATGCAATCGAACAATCACAGACGGAGCAACTGTAACATACATTTCTGAGCCTAATGCTGAGAAGCACTCCGTGACATTTCCAGCTGAGAATTGCTTTTTTCGGGGACTATGGCAAAACTGTTTAAAATTTTCATCCGTGATGAAGCGTTTGGGTTTCCCTTCACTGTCCTTTAGAAAAGGGCTGATATCTTCAACGACACTAAATATGGCAAACTTCGCTACTATTGTAGTGAAAAGTTTTCATTACCATTACACCAATCAAATGATCTGAAATCGAAAGATTTACAGATAACGCCCTAAATTATCGCAAATATACTTGGATACTTTAAACGACCTGCCTTCGCTGGTTGTGCGGACCCCACCACAATCTCCATTTCTCGTAGATTTGCTGGTTTAGCCATTGTGGGCACCGGATCTCCGAGGACAGCCTGGCCAAAGTCTGTCCTAGGTCGTCACCACCACAGCCAGTCGCAGCCCTTGTGGATCAGAGAAAAATTTGCCGCCATGCGACTAATTTGGTACCAGGACGGTGGCGGACCTTGTCGTTGGTTCGTGATGGAAACGCCGTCCTCCTCCTCAGCTTCAAGGTACCTACGCGGGGATGAATCTCTCCATTGTACATCACAGCCCGACACCCAAGAAAACCACCCAGCTACGATGAGGCGGTAAACCGTTGGGAGGTATCGCAAACATAGGCGAAGCAAACTGCTCCTCACCAGATGCTACCTTGAAGATGTTCAGATAAGCCGCATAGAGTAAATGAAAAGTAGAAAAATAAATATATAAGTGAATAAAAATGACCAAAAGAAAGGATAATGAAAAGGTTCGGAAAACGTGAACAAAAAAGCGGCTTGCTAAACATACGAGGCGCAGTTATACGGTGCAGTTGACGTGCTTGGAACAGCAAGTTGTTGTGGGCTCCTGCTCAGTGTTCTTTTCCTACGAGAGAGCTTCTCACAACCTTCACCATTAGAAAGTGGCGATGTGACCGGTAATGATAAAGATGGTTCAACCCACTTTGATGAGTGTAGAGCCATCTGACGAGTGTTATCACCCTCACTAAATAAATACCATACATCCCTATAGATTTCACTATCAGCTCCAAGAACAACTAACACATGTTTTGATGTTTCACCGAGAAATTCCTTGCCTTCGCTAGCTGCCCTACACTCACCCATTTATGGTTTCCTCAAGATTCACTTTTTTCGAACACATATTGCAAAACCATTTACGGTTTGAAAAAATGCCTGCTGATGGCTTGCAAGAGCCGTGCCACGCATGCAAACAGTGCCCACATTCAACGTTTGTTGGATCATCAATCATCAACTTGCATTTGGAACATCGAATGCACTGAAAAACCGGTACACATTACGGTATGGGCTTCATAAGAATCAAAGAAGTATCTCAACCTTTGGGCAAAGCCAATTCACTTGCTTCACCCGAGTTATCACAGCAGGAGAATATAGCATGCATTTCGACAAGTGATCTAAAAATGTGGAAAGTAACCATAGATGGAGTGTTGAACTTTGACCTATCATCTAGAGGGACCTTCACTTCAGTTATTCAAACAAGAACAATATTAAGCATCCACACTAAACAAACTAATTCGGAAAAAATCACGAACTTACACAATTTATGGCACTCAGTACAAGCACAGAGATCGTCCTTGGAACTCTTGCAGATTGTACACCTTGTTATATCACGCTGTTTTCTAAAGAAAAAGTCTAGAAACTGTGGTTTCCGAATGTAAGCATAAAAATAAAAAAAATTACGATTTCTGAAGCAGCCGCGTTTTTATGGGAGACGGCTTGCTTGGTGGACATCCATTTGGTGTAGAAGCCAACACACCATTCAAGATTTGTGGGATAGCTTCTTGTTGTTTACGTAGGCTACCATGGACTCTCTCTGCTGATCGAATAGACGGTTTATTCGACTGCAAGAAGAAGAACAACCATCACAAGGTATTTGAAGAGTTAATATGTCAAGCCTGTCAACGGTTTATCGCCTCATCGTGGCTGGGAGGTTTTCCTGGGTATTGGGCCACGATGTTCAGCGGGAGATTCATCCCCCAGGTCTTCCAAGCTGAGAAGGAGACCGCTGTTTCCATCAGGAAGCTTAATTAAAGGTAAACCAATACCAGGATCCACCACCGTCCTGTTATTCGCATGGTGGCATATCTCCCTCTGATCCACAACGGCTGCAACCGCCTGTGGTGATGAAGACCTGGGGCGGACTTTGGCCAGGCCGACTTCGGGATTCCAGGGAACCACAATGGCTTAATCAGCAAATCTTCGAAAAAATGGTGATTACGCTGGGACCGGCACAACCAAAGAGGAAGGGCCATCTAAGATCTAAGCATCCAAGTAAGTAATATGTTAATCAACTGTCGACAGAACTAACTTAAGGCTATGAATTGAAAGCCTGAATACCTTGATTGCATTTTGAGAACGGGATGCAGAATTACGAACATCTTTACCAAGGCAGGATTGCTTCTTGGCTGACTCTCTACTCCTTAAGGAGTATGTCGTTTCGTTCTGGTCTAACTGCGAGAAACGAAGTCGCGGCATACCCTCTGAACTGAACACTTGTCGATTAAAGCACACACCACTTGACACCACAACATGAGCCAGTTTCACACATCGAAGCAGAAAAAAGTACTGACAGCACGATGCATGTAAGCAAAACCTCTAAGAATCATAGGTTTCTTGAACAAGCACCCAGCGTCTTATGACTATGACAAGTGGTTTTTCCATTTAACGCCTTTGAAAGAATTTCAGGTCAACTCATAACTAAAGCAAGAATTCGAAGCAATGTGTCACCATCAATTACTACAACTTGTAGAACACGTCACTCTTCTAAACTAAAAACGGCAGCTGATGTTCGTTAACGACAAAAATCGCAAAACCCAGCCTTATGCGTGGAGTTCCATTCCAGGCGATCGCAGCTCGCATTGCAGTCGCGTCGCGTTCCAGAAAATGTCGCCCGGAGCGCGTCTATCACTGCTGCTGTGCTGCTCAGGGCGCGACCGAACAAAAACATTGGCGCCGATATGGCTGTGTGGCTGTATTTTTTTCCTGTTGCATTTTCTTATAGCATATTCTGAGACACCTTTACTAAATCAATAGTTTCCCCACCACAAATGTTGTATCGGGCACGATTCCCTGCCTATCGTGCAGTCCAAGTCTCACATGGCACCCAAGAAAAACCAGTCGTCGTTGCGAACATGAGAATTAAAGCTATGTAGCTGTTACTTTTAACCACTTCAGTGGTTACACAACTCTGTTAGGGCGAAATAAAAAGAATAAAGGATGAAAAGGATAAAGCTACCGGTGTTGATCAATCCCTGAAGGATCCGTCATGTCTTCACTGAGCATTGCTAGAGGTGATTGAATGCACATCTGACCTTTACAATGACTCGCGGTGGCCTACCGATGTATCGAGCCACCAGACAAGTCCGATACCAATTTGTCGACTCCGAAGGAATGGAGTACGTGCTTGGTGAGCCTGGGGCGCTGGGTCGATCCCATCTGTATTGCAGGGCGCCTTCGACCACTGCGCTACATGCGCACTTTTAACCGTTCCTTGAAATGTAAGAGGAATATTCTAGAAAAACACGCAACGTAGCAATGCTGTGCTCGCTAATGAGGAGGAGAGTTGTTGTGGCAATCCTGTGCTGGTCTACACTTCAGACTTTCAATGTGTTGATTGATTTGATTGATTGGCGGCATTAAAAGCATTTAACTTCATCAAAATTCGCGTAAGTTATGCTCTCACTATGCTACACACACTATGTGCATTAGGACGCGTCTAGCGCAGTGGTTAAAGGTGCCCTCCGTTACATTCATTGTCTTCGATTCGTTTTCGCGGACTCACCAAACTTAGCAAGCATCTGGAGTCAGTAAATCGGTGCCGGAGTTGTCTGGGAGGATAGTAGCACTGAACTGATGCGTCGGCAGGTCTCCATAAATCACTGTATACGTCAGGTATGCATCCAATCATGCGTAACATTTTAGGCTATCTAGCTTCTGCTGCTCAGAACAGCTGAAGGCTGACAGTTTAATCGAACGTCAAGCTTTTTGATTGCTTTCGATAATTTTTCGGTAACTACGGTATTTGCTTTATTGTCCTAGGGATATACGTTTTCCTAACATTTCATGTTCATTGTAAATTGCTTTGCAACTATAATAACTATTCTCGGAGAATAGACAAAAGAAAATAGAACAAGCAGAGTTGACCATGGAACACAACCGAAACAACAACCAGACAGCACTCGATGCCCACGCTCTGGTGACAGACCAACTCCAGCAAGATCCCAACACTTCAGCAAAAGATGAACCACAATGCTGTACCAAAATTAATGTAGAGAAAACAGTGGAGTAGTTGACGATGCACAGCGTATAGCCACCTCTATAAGCTCACCGACCTGTAAAAAACGTCGGAAGACTCGAAGATTGACTTCTTAAATGACGTCAGCGCCGCCCCTCCTATGACCAGTCTACCAGCTATCTCAATTCCGAAGTTCACCGGAGATTTAGGGGAGTGGGAAGCATTTTGAGGAGCACTCAATTAATGCGTACTTGCACCGAATCGTCGATTTTCAAAAAATTACCTATTTGTTGGATGCCTTTCAGGGAAGCGAAAGAATGCTTCAAATGATACCAGTTGTCCTACAGAACTTATCGAATAGGGATAGAGCACCTAAAAGAAAAAGAGGACAATAAGGAACCCTTCGTTCGTCACTTTTTAAGCAGCCCACGTCTGAAGTCGACATTGTCAGAACCTCATATAACGGCAGCTGAGCACAAAACGGCACTTAAAGTACTAGTCCGTCATCATCAAAACGTTCACTATATAAACCGTATTCTATTCCTAGGTAATCTGCCATATCATTCTTGTACGCAACAGTTTACTCCAACCATTCAACTTTGCTGTATTTTATTTCTAACTACTACATAGCATTCATATAACTACGATGGAGTTAATGCGGAAGCAGTCCAGGAGTGAGGGCCTCCAACGCTGTAGCCGACGCACGTTTTCGCACAACTGGCAGCAGAAAACCTCCCCCAAAAAGTGACGTACTTTCCCATTTCTTTCGACTTCCGGTGCACATTCTTTACCTCATCGTAAGCTTTGCTCTCTATCGTAAAATCATTTTTATTCATTTAGCCTCCAATCATTTTATAAAATACACAAGCACTCATTTTAAATCCAATTCCATATAACAGAAGGCAGTTGCTAAACTGAAAAATATGCATAGTGCCAATCTTAAGTTGCGGCGAGGAGCATAATAGCTATTCCCTGAGTAGTTCCTGTTCTCTACATTACCGTATGGCACGTTTGGAGAAGTGGTCGGAGGCTATCGAAGGCCAAATATGCACTCATTCACCTCTAAACAACGCTTAATGAAGTCGAATGCATGGCGAATCCCTCAGGGATTGATCAGAGCCGAGAGCTTTGTCCTTTTATCTTTACTGTATGTTCCCTGCAACTAACTTTGTTTACTGATAATCATATTGCTTCTTGCAGCGCTTAGTCATCTTAACAAGCGAACGTGCACTTCCCTTGCACTACTGGTATCCTCTTCCGGGCATGCACTTTTCTTTCACTGCTTAGTCGCCTTCAAAGAACAAAGCTCTGTCACCCCTCTCAAAACTATCTCTTCAACTACTTTACCGAAAGGCTCTCTACCAGTTCTATCTGCCAGGCTCCTCATGGTCTCCTTTTTGGTACTATTAATTGTATCGTTCACCCTTCTGTATATCGTCACATTGTTAATATTGTATTACCATTATTTCTATATACGATTATAACCCTAGCTTGAGACTGTGCTCTACGGCAACGTCAAAAAGTCCCGCGTTGCATAACCGTACGAAGTCGAGCATTCTACTCCGATCTAGTAATAATTCGGCGCCGAAGGCTAACTAAAAGACCAATATTCTACTAACGAACTAATACAACAACTAAAAGTTTCGAGAAATTAGGAGAGATGTGAACTATGAAGAGATCTTGAACGTTCGACCAGCGTCGCTGTTTGTGGTGAAGCCACGATGGTAATGAGCAAAAGAAAGAGGTTTAATGTGCTCCAAAAAATCGGAATTTCTTTATGGTAGAATAATTAGACTTTTATGTTATTGGCAAAAATGTGTAATGGCAAAGCATAGAAGAGACGAACTATCCTTTTGGTGAGAATTTCTCGATCCTATTGATATTGATTTTTTAAATCTATGGGGTTCAATCAATATGAAATCTGGGGTGCTTGTTTAGCACATTTGCCATGCTTCTCATTGATATCAATGCGTAGTGTGAACATAATGACTGCTTTCAAGTCTAGACCAATTTTAGCTCATATCTGTCTTTATTAATTGAAATAAAGCGGTAAAATCTGCACATCTTTTCTTAACCATAAACAAGGTAAAGGCGGGCGTGGCGCAGTGGTCGGAGGCGCCCTTCAACGCTCACACGGGATCGCACCTCACGCCCATGACCCACCAAACTTTCCATCCCTCCGGGGTCGGCAAATTGATACCAGACTTGTCTGGGAGGATAACAGCATTGGCTCGATACATCGATAGGTCACCGCGAGTCATTGTGAAAGCCAGGTATGCATTCAATCACCTCTAACGATGCTTAATGAAGTTGAATGCATAACGCATCTCTCAGAGATTAATCACCACCGAGAGCTTTATCTTTTTTATTCTTGAACAAGCCATCTAATTCTATCGATACGATTTTCTGGTTTTTCTGGAGGTGACGAAACATATGGTCTCACTTTTTTTGCGTCAGGACTCCTGTTCCGAACAAGGTGCAGTTGAACAAGCGGGATTTCGTCCTGCGACACGATGGGGTTTCCCAATGACCCATGTTCATTCCAAAGGAATTTAAATGTTAAAGAACTTTTTAAGAAACTAGATATTCTCATAAATCGATGGAGTAATGTCTCTTCTTTAACTTCGTTACGCCTTTCTTTCTGATGTTCTCTAATTATCGAAAAATTTCCAAAAGTTATAGAAAACCCAGAATCGTTACGAAGTGGTTGAAGTCGAATGTCCCAATTCTTTCACGTCATTGACCATTCCCTCTACGGCTTCTGGCTTACAACGACAAGAAAGCGTAGTTGGTCATGACGTTCTGTTACATATCCGTGGGTCTTTCCACGATTGTGCCAACCACCCCGCACTTTTATGACCAAACGGGAGCTTTCACTCGCAGCATAGTAGAACGCACCACAAGTCATCAATATGTTTGACGACTGTAACGAAATTTTAAGACTGCAAAACGCGTAAGGCTTTGTCTTTTCCAGCGGTCGGCACTATCTCCATGTTTGCATGAGAATCATTAAGTGGTTGCGAAATTTGTGAAGTGAAGACTTGCATGAAATACGCATAGGACATAAAGATTCCGCGAGAAATGTGATGAATTTGTATGATGTCACTGAGCATGCGATGTCTCTGGCTGCGCTTTGTCCACACAGAAGATATCTTTTGTTATAAATCTTCGTCTTGTCGGTACCAAGAATCCTCCTTTCGAACGAAGGACCAAGAGTATGAAATGGTTTCCTCACAAAATCAAAATGTGTTTAAATTTTTGAGCTTATACGAAGTTGATAAACTAGCTTTATTCGGCTGTTTCAACGCCTTCGTCTTCATCAGAACCAATGATCCGAGCGAGTCGATGGTCCACAGTCGTTTGTCTTCTCGATCTGACGTTTTCGTCTTCGTATTGAGTCGGATGTTCCTCAGTGGAGCGTTTCTTGAATGTTGCCTACTCATCCGGCGACGCTCTTTTATACAAGATGCTGACCAATGATAATGGTGATGGTCCAGTGATCACGACTCGTTTTTTCCGGACGATCTATCCAGCAGAAGTCGGTATCATTATCAGTTAGTACAGAGCTAAATCAATGTTGAAACGCTTATAGTTCGCACTGGGAATGTTTCATCCCGAGTTGACGTCGACGTCGTTTTTATTGCTTTTTTCTTCTCCGTTATTCGTCATACTTCTTAACACTTCTTCCATACATGTCATGTTACCACGATGTATTAGACGAACGTCAACATCACCAAGCATTACTCCCAATCGTCAACACCTTATGAGTCAAAAGGAGAAAAGCCATTTTTAAAAGGTTTTGGTTGATATGCTGATTATGGAATTTCGACAGTATTCGTCCGTGTCGTTAGCTTTACGATAGTGTGAAAACCGACACATGGAAACATTTGTAACACTGGAAGTCCGCAAATTCCGCCGACCCATGCCATACTGTAGAAACGGTCATGAAAAACACCACGCTGCCCCTAGATGCTCAGTGGTTGAGATAACGGGTGCTTCTAAGAGGGAACATGTTCTTTAACTGGTTTCAGCCGTCCTCCTTAGTCTGTTCACAGTTGGTTCTCCAAAATTAAATATCGTCATCGATAAATGAGAAAACCGTTATCACTAATGGTTAAAACAAAAACTTTCACGAAGCTAATAATGCCCAAGAATAGAAGTTCTACATAAATCTTTACTTTAAATATTTAAGTGAGCATACGACTCCTCTAAAAAGTGAATGGTTGAATCCTGTTGATATGTTCTAAATTAAAGGATAATAAAAAGAATAAAGCTCTCGATGTTGATCAATCCCTGAGGGATGCGTCATGCATTGGACTTCACTAACCATCGTTTGGAGGTCATTGAATGCATATCTGGCCTCTACAATGACTCGCGGTGGCCTATCAATGCATCAATCTGGTACTAATATCCTTCCAGACAGGTCTGGTACCAATTTGCCGACTCCGGAGGGTTGGAAGGCTTGGTGGGCAGTGGGCGCGAGGATCGATTCCACGTGTGTGTTGCAGGGCACCTCCGTCCACTGCGCCACACGCGCTCTTATGTTCTAAATTAAATTTTAAAAAATTGAAAAATGGATCTAGTTTACTGTATGTCATCGTTTTGGGTAAACATTCACTTTGACTAGAGGTATTGGAATGCTTAAGGTGGATCTTCTTGATAGTTTTCGAGGAGGAAAAACGAATAGCCAAAAGGATAGAAATCAATTTCAAGCTGAAGAAGTAATGTTGGAAGCCATTTAAAGAGAGAGAAGGGTGTGTAGGGCCGGATCTAACGACTGCTACCGTATTCATTTAACGCTATTGTTTGTAAATTTGAAAAATGCTCATCCAATGACCGAGATTTGTTATGGTTCTAATTATCAACTGAGTGAGTTGCGTACGAGTATTTGTCCATAAATACTTGACTAAAGACCAATAAAATTCGTCTACGAAGCATTTCTGTCATACGAATATGGACTGAGGAAAGGTTTCGCTGTTTCTGAACATCCTTCACACATCTCGCACTACTGCACGGAGTCCAGAAACCGATCCCATCTGTCGAAATCTCTCATATCGACGACCTCGTGGATTGTGGGCCGAATTTTGGAGAATGAGTTTGAGTTTCTTCTACACGTCTTGTCTTCAATGAGTCAGGCACTCCGTCAGAACGCCGACGATGTGCCGCGTCCGGGGAGGGACGCCGTTGGCGGCAGTTCTGTCTGCGCTCGCGGACCTCCGCCGACTGAATCTCTTCCCTCGCCGTGTTGTATGAGGACTGTGCATTCTCGTTCTCTTCCTCACCCTATGCATCTGATCGATAGGCTTTTTGAAATAACTCCTGGAAACCGAATTGCTTCGAAGGATACTTGTTATCCTTTCGGTCCACACGTTATGGGGCGTTCTGTGCCCGCATTTCGTTTTTGAGTTTCGAAATGCCCCATGTTTCTCGCAAATTCTTATCTCCAGTTGCATCATGCTTTCGATTTTCTGTTGCTCCTCGTCCTGTGAATGCTTTTACAAAACCTTCTACTCCTTATCGAACAGTTACGGCAGAAAACTTTCACAGAAGATTCTGACCGGTCGATTTTTTCCGTCGAAATCCTTTACGAGAACTACCAGTTTTCTATCTCTTACTGCGAAATTCACTCCTTCGTGTGCAGAATCTCGATTCAATATGTTCTGACCGTAATCCTCGGTCACCGCTGGGTCCTCTTTCTAGCCTTGGCCTTAATGAAAAAAGACGCAGTCATCTGCCCTGACCGGATCGCCCCTCCCTCAAGTCTGCTTTCAGGCTTCTTTTCATAGCGGCACTAACTGGGTCATCCGCTGCGATGACCGATCGCGTCACGACATTTTTGTGCGTTCGAGTAATTGACGGACTGTTAGCTGATCCATTAGGAAGATTTCACTTTGTCTTCTGAACTGTACAAGAGAAAATCTGTCTATTAGCTGTTGAATCGTCCCCGCCTGCTCGTAGCTATGAGCACAAAAGGGATGTTTTCTGAGAAAAATGTTACGTATAACAGTATACTAATATTTTTACTGGAATCTTGCTAGCGTACGATATCAGTAAAAGGCTTATAGGACAAAGCTTTCGACATTGATCTATCTCTGAGGGATGCACCATGTTTCAACAGGCATCGTATATGTGATTGAATGCATATCTGGTCTACATAGTGTCTTGTGTGGCCTACCGAGGTGTCAAGGTGCTATTATCCTTCCAGACATTTGTTTTGTGGTTCCATTTTAGTTACTCGTGGGCGGTTGAAAGGCTCGCTGAGGCTGGGGTACGGGATCGAACCACAGATCGATCCGGTCTGGTTTCCAGGTCACCTCTGACCGCTGCGCTACACGCGTCCTGCCATGAGAGCTATAATCAACATTATATTCACCAGTTTCGATAATTCTTATATGATCGCTGCTGTGCGTCAGTGCACTGTGGTTGAATCTAGTAGGTTTCTCTTGTTGACGATTTCCACCGCAATCTTCTCTTCAAAGGTTTGCAGCTAGGAGGTGATACAAGGATTGAATAAGCCTGATATCTGACGATGCGACAGCAGTAGTGACGACGAATCGGAGGAATTCCCTTGAGTCTTAAATTTGCATGGTTTTGGTGACGTGTTTAATGTTATCCCACTGGAAAAAATTACCACTTCTCGGTTCACCAATGCAGGTTTCTACCCGCTAATCTTTTCTTAAAAGTAATCCAGATGTATTTTTATGTGTTATCAAAGGATACAAGAGGTTTTCTTAAGTACAGTATTGAATTTAGAGGTGCAACAAGCTGCTGCTCTCTACACAAGCACTAGTCCTTAAGCTCGACACATCATGGGAGGTCACTATTCACTTAATGAATATGTATACGTGCGAGTGTGGCGCAGTAGTCAGAGGCGCTGTGGAACACACGTGGAATCGATCCCGTCGCCCATGGCCCACCAAACCCTCCATCCTCGATACATCGGTCGACATTGAGTTATCTCCAACTGTGCTTAATGAAGTTGTATTTGTACTGGCAGTAATAAAGTATTGCGGTGTAGAATTGGTACGTTTGAACGTTTGATATGATTTTCCTGTTTTAAATACGAAATCCTCATTCGCCCATCGTAGAAAATTCATCAGAATCCGTTGGAAATAATGGCGGGTGATGGCCATATCCGGATTGGTTATCTTCCATCTCCAATTGTACAGCGTCCACTGAAAACATTGTGATATTCATCTAGATCTCGGGCTGTGCTTATTTTCATAATCATCGTAAGAGATCTAGCGAGCCATTTTCACACATTCTGAAACCCAGTGCATAAGGAAAATCGAATCGGTCGTCTGTTGTGAGCATTCACCACCAGATTCGAAATGTAAACATGAAAGTAGCTGCTGAACTCCTGGATGAATCCTAGTAGTTAGACGGCGGACTTCCTTCCGTTCTATAAGAGCCGATCTACGACTGCCTACAGTGAAGACTTGAGAACACACTAACACGGCTATCTTGCACTTCCACGCAGGAGCACTCTCAATCATCAAAAGGCAGATCGTTAAGCGGTGGGTACATCCACTTGCAAACAGATATCTATTGGGTGATGATTGCGCATAACGTAACGATTTGAAGGTATGCTTGAGTAGGTGCGACGTGCTGTGGCGGCCCATCCAAGCATCTAACGAAGATGTGAAGAAGTCATGAAAATTTCAAACCTCCCTAAAAGTGTGGTGTATGCGGTCAAAGGACCCTTTATTTTCACATTATGTGTTTTCTTGAGGAGAACATAAAGCACGCAAAGAACGTCCATCTCTGAAATGTTTGAGGCAATCATAGGTCATCTATAAGCTTGTTTCCCTAATCAGTTATGCTTCATTTCTACACTACGCATAGTGCGTCCTAGATGATGTAAAATAAGGAAACTCAGCGGTTTGTCGTAAAAGTTTAACAATCACAGTTACGTTACCTCCTTCTCCCTCATATTATTAGGTTGTTCGGAAATTAATGGGGGACTAAAGCAACCTGTGTTTTAAATGTGCATTTCCAAACTCAGGTTAGAATTTATTGATTGGAATAAAACTCGGTAAAATCTAGAAATTTCTGGCAACGAGAAACAGAATCTTCCAAGTTTTTATGTGTGGCTTCAGTTGTTGCTTGAGGATTTTCATTTCATTTTGAACGTCGTAGAATGCTGGTCCAGCAATTCTTCCAAGAGTCCTGGGATAGCCGGGTTGGAGCGTTACCAATTGGATTGCAGAGAGTGATTTTTTTTCTCAGACAAGTCCGGTACCAATTACCCGGTCCGTAGCAATGAGAGGCTTCGTTGGCCGGGACGGAAGCCAACCAGAACCATGTTCGTGATGACGAACATCACTACCGCCTTGCTATTCGCCCCTGAGTTTCTCGAAACAGGTTTATCTATACGAAGTGGATAAATTTGTGAATTATGGAGACGATGAAGTCTACAAGGGGTATTTCAGCCTTAGATCGGTTTCTGAACAATTTTTGGCACGATGACTTATCGAGATACTTCAAGAAATGGCAATCGTTAGGCGAGAAGTCTGGCAAACATGATGGATGAGTCAGAGTTTCTTAGTACAACTCTTCCAACTTCTGCATCGTCAAAGTGTAACTTGCTGCCGTGCATTATAGAGGAAAACGATTGGTCTCCTTTGGTCGCAGTCGTCGAAATTTCTGGTGCATTTCGTTGATGTGCAGGACGTACTTGTCTGCTGTAACCGTTTCACTCGGATTCATGAAGCTCCGATTGATTAAACTAGCACAAGACCAACAAACAGTTGACATGACCTTTTTTTGGTGAAATTTTGGCTACGGGAAGTGCTGCGGAGCTTTATTGATATTCAACTAGTGAGTCGATCGTCGGGTGTTATCGCGGAAGATTCATTTCTCGTCGCAAGCCACAATACGGTTGAGAAACAGGCCGGTATGATTGCGCGATTCCATCGGTCGTGATTGAATTCATGCGGCATCCGTTTGTAGAGCTTCTTCAATTTTTTAATTTCCCAAATGCTCCGAGATAATCAGGCACTTGCACGGAATTCTCTTGCAAGTTTACTCACAGTTGTGTATGTGTTTATTTCTACCAAACCCTTCAATTTTTGGTCGGCAGTGACAGAAGCACTTCTGCGACCTACTCCAATTCGCGTCGAAGAAATTTTCCAAACCAACTTTGCGCTGAGCGTTCGATAACACTTCCTTGCCCGTATATGCCATTAGTGTATTGAACCATTCGGCTGCCCTACGTTCTAGTTTAAATTCATAGAAGTAAATTTGTAGAAATTTCTGCTTTGACATCTAGAATTCTAACTTTTAAATTTTATTGAAAACGAGTTTGTACTTCAACATCTCCTTAATTTCCGACAATGTGGCACATGGAACGGTATCTTTGATTACTCCTAGCTTCGTTCATTCATCTGTGCGTTCCATAACGCTGAGTGGTCTTTCATTCTACATACGTAGAAACGAGGCTCCTGACACACGCTAAAATAGGAAGAATCGTGGAACTGAAAAGGTGGGCACAGAGTCTGGTGTCTTTCGTCCTCTTCCCTACATCCTCGATGCCTTGGAAAGCTCACCAACCCTCTCGTTTCCTTCTGCTCAAGTCGGGACGTGAGGCGTTCATCACTGTTTTCTTCTCGTTCTAGATAGGCATAGATGTAGCTTTCGCAGATAGTCGTTCGGTTGATCGTCATTGGAACATACGAAACCAATCCATTCTTCGTGAACATGGTTTTTTCGAGACTTATTCGAAGACCAACCTTTACACAGGCTTTATCAAAGTCGGCAAACATTCGTGCCGCTTTGCTAATGTTTGGTGTTATAAGAACGATTTCATCTGCAAAGCGAAGGTCGTGCAATTGCTGACCATCGATTTTCACTTCCGTGTTATCCCATTCCAATGTTCGCACGTTCTTGAGTCTGGAGGTAAATAATTTTGGCGAGATTGTACTACCTTGCTTAACCCTTCTTTCTACATCGATGTTAATATTTTATAAAGTGGTGATGTTTGGGTTATGAAATTTTTTGCGTAGTTCATGAACGATCCGTGTATACGGAGTAGGAACGCCCTGACCGTCGAACGAAGCAATGGTTGCCTTTCTAAACTGCGCCGAAAGCCTTTCTTATGTCGACGAAACTGAGACGGAGTGGTCTCTTGTGCTCTCTTCGTACTTCAGTGAATTTTACTATCGTGTGGATTTGGTCCATCGTGCTGAATCCTTTTCAAAACCCTACTACCATTGTCCTTCCGTCAGTGTTTTGTCAGTCCAGTTTACGATGATTCCAGTGAAGGTTTGCAGACGAGCAACAGCAGCCAGGCTGGGCGACAGCTGCCGGTATTGTGGAGATCACCCTTCTTCAACAATGACACGGTCTTGCTAGTCTTCCACTGAGTACAGACCTTGCATTCAGACAAATAACGTGTGAAGATCCGGGCCAGTGTGTTGATGAGGACTGATGTAAGGTGCACGTGTTCAGATCCTATCCTGTCCGGACAAAGTGTTACACGATTCGTCAGCGACGAAAGAGCACTTCGCATTTCGGAAGGCAGAGCCGGTTGTACGACATATCCATCCTCCTTTATTTTGCATGATGGCAGGTGGACTTGGCTATTAAAGAGATCCAAGTAGTAATTGCAAATGATTTTTTCCATTTCTTGTCTGGAATGTGTAACTGTTCCGTCTAGGCGTCGTAGTGCAATCGCCTTGGTTTTGTAATTGGCGAAGCTTCGATGGGCTTTGCAAATGCTTTTTCAAGCCTCTGTAGCTTCGATCATAATTGCTACTATTCTCCCTTTAAGATCTTTTATCACCCGTTTACATTGTTATGCAAATTCGGACGTGAGATTGTGATTGCGTATAGCTTGTCTGATTCCATGCTGGCGTGTTGGCTTGACTGTTTGTGGAGAGAGACGTCTCTTGTTGACTTCTGAACTCTCAACTTTCATAATGATGTTATAGAGAACGGCATCTTCCCAACAGCCGACTAATGAACTGAATAAACCCTAATTTGTAGTGGTTTTGAGACTTGGTTTTTGTATTTAGCGGCTTTTTCTCCATTCCACGAGGAATTAAATCTTGCCAGAAGAAAACGACGTAGTCCCGTATAGAATTCTGAGCAACAGCGACCTCGGTTGAGCAGAACTTTCGATTTACTGTGATATGGTCTATTTTGCTATGGTCCATGGTATTTTCCATTGGGAGACTCCCACGTCCAGTGTTGAGAACGGGGTTCCTGGAATTGCGAGTTACCATGAAAGGTTGGTTGTTATGATATGCTCAGACAGCCGTTCACCTTGTTCACTCCGTTCTAATCCGTGAGTCCCAATGTGACGTTCTTGAGACGTTAAGTTCTTCTGGGTCGTCTTAACGTAAAAGTTAGTTACTTACTGGTCAGAAATTTAACTTTCCATGCCTGACATAGTTGGTGATGTTGATTCTTCGATAAATGCCTATAGTTCTTTAATAACTACAGGATTTGAGTAATGTAGAAATTAACATATGCATGAAAAGAATTAGTTGTGTCGCGGTAAGAGGATACATGTTATATCATCGAACAGAATCGAATCCAATTGTGCTGTTGGATTCCATTGCACAGCGTTCTTTAAAAAGTACTATCAGTGATCTTAAGAAATTATTCTAGTGATTGATATAGTTGATTAAGCAGAGTTTACATTGTGGACAAATCAATCCACTTACTTCATGTTCAAATTATGACCTGATATAGACTTCTTCATTAGATCAGATTGGGTTCGCAGCCTTCAGAAGTCTGTGCCTTGCGGTGAATTATTTCTCGTTTACACGGTCGTAAATCACCTCAAGTCTTTGTTCCTTTGATAAGTAGTTACGAGTCTTTAATACAATATTTATTCCACAATGACTAACGCCCAGCAGATTTCGCACTAAAGGATTAAGGATAAAGTTCTCGGCGTTGATCAATCCCTAAGGGATGCACCATACATTCGGTTTTATTAACTACCGTTGGAGGTGATTGAATGCATAACTGGCCTTTACAATGACTCGTGGTAGCCTACCGATGTACCGATCCAGTGTTGCTATCCTCCCAGACAAGTCTGGTACCAATTTGCCGACCACGGAGAGATGGAAGGCTTGGTGGGCCATGGGCGCGGGAATCGATTACGCGTGTGTATTGCAGGGCACCTCGAACCTCTGCACCACACGCGCCCTCTTAATTCGCACTAGACAGGCATATTCCTCACTCTTGTAAACTCCTTCCTGATAGCAACTGGAAGACACCTAGAATCCTTCTGGGAAGAAGCAAAATTCCCCTAAACGCTATCCATTGTGGAAAAAATTGTGCACTACTAACATGTTCTGGTCAAAAAAATGTAAGTTACTGGTCAGTACCGAAATTGAAAGAAAGTTATTCTTGGAAGTAAATCCCATTTTTTCGTAAATGGAATGATTATGTCATCTCCAAAACCCATGAAGAGACGTGTAGCACCACTTGTTCCTGTCCAAACTATCTTTTTAAACCCCATTCCTCATCCCCAACATAAATCTCTGTAGTAGATTAGTTTGACCTTCCCATCTGTGGGCTGGAGTTCTTCATTGGTAGTAGGCGGAAACGAACTACAGTCGCAGCTCATTCTACAATTTGCTTAAGAGCGTCGTTTTTGAGATTTTTTCCGTCAGTGTTCTCGTCGATTATTGTTGTATTATATCCTCCCGCACTTCTGTCCGAAATGGATAAACGTTTCGGATTTCCGAATCCGGTGTCATAATCATAATTGTCAAGCATTAGTATGAAGCAAATCATATCAGATGGTTAACCCACTGTAGTTCTCAATTTAGAGATAAAAATGCCCCCAGAGGAAGAATTCTGCGGAAGTCTACGCAATTCTGCTCCGGTACTAATGAAATGTTGAGACTCATATCGGTTAGTATGAAGTGTTCTTGTTACGATTAGTGAATTCTCGATAAGTCGCATATACTGACGCTTAAAGGATTCGACGCTGGCCAATCCTTTAGGAATGGCCCATGTTCTTGATTCCATTGTGGAGGTGACTAGATACATTGTGGCCTATCCATACAACGCGACCTGTGAGGGCCTGGCCATGTATCAAATCACTTTGCCAGACAACTCTGGTGTCAATTACCGACTGTGGAAAGTGGAAAATTTTGGCTCTTCCGAAAGGCAGAGTCGAGCCGACGACTACGACTTTATTCCAGAGCACTCCGATGATCGCGCTACATGCGCTCCAAATCGACCAGGGGTTACAAAAACGCTTCTATCTATACTAATTTTGTCTTGGTAAGCGAATGAAAGTAGAGTAAGTATGTCAGTGGTGCATGACAAGCAGTGTTTGTAAGAACTATGTGATGTACAAAATTTCCATGGTAAACCGTTCGTATTAACACTGATCGTTGTTTGAATTTAGTAGTTATTGTCGCTTGTGTGAATCTGCGGCGCAAAACATTCTGAGGTAACTATAAGTTGGTAGGAGATGCGTTTCATCAAGATGGAATGTATTTTTATGAAAATGGATAACATTTAGGCCTCCTAAGATGACAGGTTGCTCGGCATAACAGACTATGCCGCAGTAAACGTTCCGCCGTAGTAAACTTCTTCAACACCACGATGAGTTATGCATTGCAAATGCATTCTTTCATTGATAAGCTAACACACGAGGTTGATGACAAGGTTTATTCTGCTAACGTTTCGTCTTTCTCAGAGTCGACGGCCCACGAATGGTCGTATTTTCGACATGATGACTGCATCATCATATGGATCTTAACCACTCAATCTGCATTACAAATCTGTCGAAAATTTCAAGAACTTCTTTATCTAGTTTCCTAAGAGAGCTCCACTGTTTTCACAGATTTTCACAACTGCGAGTTGTCAGCTTTTGCCAACCGAATGGCGGTTGATCTCATTATGATTAGGCTTTGTTTAGAACAGTTGTGATCCCTGTTATGCTTAGCGGTTAACTGGTTTTCATAACGAAAATGCTGAAGCCTTTCTTAGATTAAACGGTCCATTGGTGAAATGATCCTTTTGCTGAAAATCGCAGTTCAGTGCTCGGCAATGCTTTTGCTACGATGGGATGGTAAAAACTGAGAGGATAACCACAATGGTGCTGAGATATTCACAAAGTTGGTTCCCGGGATAGATTGGAATCGGCGGTTACCCTTTCCGTGCGCTCGAGTGCTACCCACTGCACAACTGAAGCCTTTGCTTTCCCTTTCTGTTGGCCATTTTTTTCCTAACGGTACTATCGGCAATCGCCCGTCAGCGGGAATGATCTGGTGATTACAAATCGGCGCTGAACCCAGTTAAGCCGAGGCTGTAGTTGAAATCACAATATGTAACTTTTTATTTACTACCTATACTGGTTATTTACTGCCTTAAGTAGGTTCACTGCCGATTTCTGCTCCCCATATAGTTCCTGTTGATGGGCGATTGTTGATGCCACTGCTAGGATAAGAAACTAGCATAAAGAAAGGCAAAACGAGGGCCCAACTGGTGCAGTAGTTAGCACGTGAGACTCCGGAAAAGGTAATCATGGGTTCGAATCTGGCCTGTCTGAGTTGTGCAAATATGTCTGCATTATTGTGGTTGTATTTCACATAATAAACTGACGTGAAAAGGAAAAAGAGGCAATGAATAAAAAGTTAGATACTCAGAGGGCAATGTTAACCTTTTATTTTCTGCCTACTATAATTTTTTAAGCCAGTGTATGATGTGAATTACAACCACAATGATGCTGAGATGTTCATATACACTCAGCCTAATTAGGTTCAATGCCGATTTGTGCTCGCCAGATCAATTCCGCTGACGGGTGGTCGGACGCAGAGCAACGGCCTCCGTGGTGCAGTGTTTAATGCATGGGCCTCCAGAAAGGGAAATCGTGGTTCGATCTGTCCAGGGGTCCAGTTTTAGCGGGAATATGTCAGCATCGTTGTGGTTACAATTCAGGGGATACTTCTGTACAGTAAGAAGTAACAGGGGTTTACACTCTTATGCTGGGGTACTAATTAATCCTTCGTGAAGGATTCTATTTCTCGCGGAAAGGAGGAAAAGCCGCTAAATTCCAAAACCGAATTCCCAGAATCATCGCAAACTGGGACTTATTAAATTCATTAATCGACCGTTGGGAAGATGCCGTTGTCGATAACATCGGCGAAGAATACGATCGGTTCATTCAACGTCTTCACGTTAGCGCAATGAAAGCTGAGAGTTCGAAAGTCACCAAGAGACGTTTGTTTCCAGAAAAACTCGAGCTGCTACGCCAGCGTGGAATCGCACGAGCTGCAGGCAACTGCGAATTAACGTCCGAACTTGCAAAACAATGAAGAGAGGCGATAAAAGCGGATCTTAAAGCGAGAAGAGCAGCAGTAACGGTCGAAGATGCAGAGGCTGGGAAAAGCATTCGCAAAGCCCACCGAAGCTTTGCCAATTACAGGACCAAAATGATTGCACTCTGGCTCCCAGACGGAACAGTTACAGCGTCCAGAAAGACAGTGGAGAAAATCGTTCACAAATACTACTCGGATCTCTTCGATAGCCACATCCACCTTCCGTCATATGAAATAAAGGAGTATGGATATGTTGTACCACCGGTTCTCCATTCCGAAATACCACATGCCATTTCGTCGGTGAAAAATCGAACAGCACCAGGTCCGGACAGGATAAGACCAGAACATCTGAAAAACCTTCCGCCAGTCCTCGTAAACACACTGGCTAGGCTCTTCATACGTTGCCTGTCTGAATGCAAGGTTCCTACTCAGTGGAAGACCAGCAAGACCGTGTTATTGTTCGAGAAGGGCGACCTACACGACATCGGCAACTATCTCCCAATCTGCTTACTGTCTGTCGTCTACAAACTTTTCACTCAAGTCATTCTAAACAGGATTGACAGAACACTAGACGAAGGACAGCCATGTCAGCAAGCAGGGTTTCGAAACGGATTCAGTACGATGGACCACATCCACACGGTAACAACGCTCATTGAAGTATCGCGAGAGTGCAAAAGACCGCTGTGTCTCACTTTCATCGATTTGCAGAAGGCCTTTGATTCAGTTGAGATAGTAGTCTTGGAAGCCCTTCATAGTCAGGGAGTTCCTACCCAGTACATAAGGATTCTTCGTGAGCTGTACAAAATTTTCGCAACCAAAACATAGCCAATCTACAGCAATATTAACATTGAGCTTAAAAGAGGAGTTAGGCAAGGCCATACCATCTCGCCAAAATTATTTACCGCCACCCTCCAGAACGTCATGTGAGCATTGGAATGGGATAATATGGGAGTGAAAATCGACAGTCGGCAGTAACACCATCTTCGCTTTGCTGATGATATCGTCCTTATAACACCAAACATCAGCCTTGCGGAACGCATGCTTGAAGGCTTTGATAAAGCCTGTGGAAAGATTGATCTTCGACTAAATCTCACAAAAATGATGTTCATGAGGAACGGTTTGGTTTCATATGCCCCATTCATGTTCAACGGAACGAATATCTCTGAATGCTCCAGTTATGTCTATCTAGGTCAGGAAATCAATATTGTGAACGACTTAGCTCCAAAGCTGAGCAGAAGGAAACGAGCGGCTTGGGGGCTTTGAAGAGCATCCTGGATGTAGTGAAGAGAACAAAGAACACCCAACTCCGTGCCCACCTTTTCGGCTGAACGGTAGTTCCTACCCTAACGTTTGCGTCAGAAACCTGGTCGCTGCGTATGCAGGATGAAAGATCACTCAGCGTTATTGAACGCGCAGTCGAAAGGACGATGCTAGGAGTATCCCGTTTGACATAGGTAAAAGATGGAATCCGAAGCTCCGATCTGCGTCAACGATCGAAAATCAAGGGTGCCGTTCTGTACGCCAAACAGTCGAAGATAAGATGTGCCGGACACGAAATGCGTATGAATGACAACCGATGGACAGGAGCCGTTAGTGACTGGATTCCTCGGGTGTGAAAGGTACTACAGGAAGACCACCGACCGGATGGTCAGAGTTCTTCACAAAGAGACTTGAAGAAAGATATGATGCTCGACGAGTCCCTAGAGCGAGTAGAACCCCTCGAGTCACTCGACGATCAGCGGGACTACGGGTGATACAGGTGAAATTTTGGGTCATTCAGTTACCTCCTACATTTCCCTAGTTTTGCAAAACGCTGCAACAATTTTAGCCATAGCTGTTGTCATACAAACCTGTTGTTTTGGTACTCAGTAAAAAATTTATTTATTTTAAAATCATTGTGAATAATGGTGAGGCTGAATGTCTTGAATAAATACATAAACAAAAAACTCGTATCATCGGTCGAGAAAGAAGAGAAAAAAGAAGAAGGAAAAGAAAATAAGTCGAGAAAAACCACTTTGAAGGTGAACAGCCGCTGCCGATGCAGTGTCAGCAGTACCTTCCTTGTGAGTCATTCGAAAGCCATCTCAGTCGAACCACCCGCTTGTTCGTATCGTTTACCGTTCTTATTAATATAACGGTCGGACGTTAATACAGCTTATGTTTACGTTAAGCAGAAACAAAGGCAGTGATTCGCCGTTCCGATATTTCAGAAGAATCGAATGTTGGTCGTATTTGCTTTCACTTGGAATTCTTTCCAGCTGCTTCTTTTTTATAGTCATTTTGAAACATTCTTTATTTTGACAAGTTGATCGCTTCCTCTCTATTCCAGGATGGTTGTTCAAAGAGAAGCCAAATCCCCACGGATAATTATGAATATGTTCCCGAATTCCAACATGCTGGTAATTCTGTTCGGGTGGGCCGGTTGCCGTGATCGATATCTCAAGAAATATTCGGATTACTACGAAAAGGCTGGGTTTGTTTTTACACCTCGTCGCCTGTTCTGGTTGAATTTTTCAAAAAGTCTTATTTTCCAGAATCTCCACCATTCGCTACACTACTCCTATTGGTAAAGTACTTGGATATCCGTCTTACCGTTATTTTGCCATTAAGTTCTTTCACGAGGTGCTCGAACAGGACGATTCCATCTCTCACTTCAACGTTTACTTTCATTGCTTTTCGATGAATGGCTGTTCCACATTCACTGCTTTATGGGATCTCCTAGACAAAAAGCCAAACGGGAGCCAGTTCAAGAAACGGGTACAAGGGATCTTATTTGACAGGTGCGAAATATGATAATCTTCTACAAGATTGTTTTTCTATAAAATTGGCGATGAATGCACGGATTAGGTGAATAAGCAATAGTTTCTCCAGACTGTCTGTTTTTTAATTTTATACGACCCGTTTTCACGTCTACTGTGCCGATCATGGCACTTCTTACATTCGATTCGTACCTTTCCCTCCTTTTTTCGCACCCATTATCCTCGAAGATCTTCCAACTTTTACGTTTGGCTTCAGTTGCTGCTTGAAGATTTTCATTTCATCTTGAATGTCGTAGAATGCTGGTCGAGCAATTTTCGAGCAGAAAAAAGAGGAAAAAGAGAACTTTATGTTGCTTGTGTTGCTATTACGTAATGCATATAATAGAAAGTACTACTAACTCTTACTCACAACGATGAAAAAGGCAGAAGAAACACCTGCATAATACATTGGGTTGCCACTGCATCACACCGGAGAGGATTTAGAGAACGCAACGTTATTAACTCATAAGGGAGGATGTGCCTTCTGTAGCGGTCTGGCCGCTTGAGACGACGCCTTATTTTCAGTTCCTATGGACTTGCTAGTTTTTTAACACTTACAAGACGTAGTGACCCCTGTTGGAGTCATTTATTAGGGACGCAGTAGTTGGTATGACCACTTTAATCGTCATTTTATTTTCGTCGGTTTATTTTGGCGCGCAGCACTGTTTTCCTAGACTTCTTGCAATAACCGATTGCTTATTCGACATAGATGTTATAGCAGACGTCGGATAACGAAAGATCTATTCGGCATTTGGAAATGTGCAAAACACCTTTTCTCCAACGAATTCACTGGCCGGTAACTGATAACTCATGTTCTCCCAACTCTCATCACTATAATGGGTGGTTGTCTTATGCATCGGATGAGTACAAAAAGTACATAAATGTACTCAACATAGGCTGAAAAGCACTTCCGAATGTTGACAGCAATGTTTCATGACGAACCATACTAACATATAATAGATGGTAACATATATGTTACGTGAGCCCATGGAGCGATAGAACAAACTCTCTTCTATAATTCCATAATGTTCAGAATCAGTCGAGTCTTTTGATTATCACAATATTACCGCGTATTGTCGAGGAACCATCAGGTCCGTAAGATTAAAGTCGTCCATTCTGACAGTCAAGCAGAGCTACGTGTCTTCCCGTAAGTCTTGCAGAACAAGTTTGGCTGCCCTGCTGCTTGGGACGACACCTAATTTTTAGCCTTCATGGGCTTTCCAGTTTTTTAAACAATTGACGACAATTCTACAATAACTAGTGGGGTTGATTGACACGATTCGTTAGACGGTTGCAAAGCAACGAAACGAATGTATGTGCTGGCGTCTACAAAACTCGTGAAGAAGGGCTGCCCAAGCAGCCAAGTAAGTGGAGAGCTTGTCGGGTTCAGTACTTAAAAGCATTATAGAACAGTTCTTGATCTAACGCTCTTGGTGTATGGCATGTATGGTAGTGTTTTCTATATGTTTGTATAGTTCACCAACAGACCACGTTGTTGTCGGCACTAGAAAGAATTTTCATCCTGCATGGCTCCTATTTCGACACTTTTCATACCCTCTCAAACGGTAGTCATAATTTCGTAACGACTGGAATAAAACAGTAGTCAATTACAGGTCAATTTGTGGGTCCGTGAGCTCAGTAAAAGGTTTTTGTAAGAGAAAAGCTTGTCACATGGGCAAACTTGACATAACGTCTGCGTTAGATAATTTATCGACTGAGTGCAAAAAGTACACTAAATGCTTTGCACGTCTTGATAAACCATTGAAAATGAGAGGCATTGTACTCAATGCATTTCGTCCACTTTGTGCAGCACGAATACCATACAGTGCGCCTCGGTAGAATATAGGAAATACAACACCGTGCTTCAAATTAATGTTATTGGTGACTGTGAGCAATAAGCATGCACATTCACGGTGAACGCAAGTACTCCAACAAAAAAGAACTATTGCTGAGAAAACACAATTTCCACCGCATCATCCAAATAGCTGCTGAATTCCAGCCACTACGAACACAACCATAGGTAATAGTTCCCAGGATCGACTTTCTATTAATCTCGGCATTGGAATATGAATGCGTCGTTTTCTTGTTCAGCAACCACGAGGTTTTTAAACAGCATACATTTACTTCCATAGAGAAACACAATACAATACAACACTAGCTGACGCTTCGGCGGTATCGCCTTCTTCAGAGCCTGGAAGGGTATACTGATATACAATCTACTAGGCCAAACGCTTCAATGACACTTACAAAAAGACGAAAAACTCTTTGGTAATTACATGATCAACAAATTCTCGAAAAAAACTCACCGCTTTCAGCTAGCGTTGTATTGTATTGTGTTTTTCTATGGAAGTAAATGTATGCTGTTTAAAAACCTCGCGATTGCTGAACAAGAAAACGACACAACCATAGGTAGTTGGCTTCTGTGCTAATGATACAGATCAATTGTCTGAGCATGTTAGCGTTGTGAATGAAACGAAAAGTAGTGCTGCAGTTGGTCCTTGAAGCCAAGCCGTCCATACTAGTTCAGTTTCAGCTCACCAGCTTTCACCAGTGCTGGTCAGGTAGCTCATGCAATCTCGTTTGCCTCGATGCCGCCATCCAGGTACCATGGTGCTTTACGGGAGTCGTATCGCGCAGTGCTCTATATCTTTCTCTCCATTTTTTAGTCAGTTTGTTTTCGTCGTTTTATCCTTTTTTTCCTTATTTTTGATTATTAGAGCGCGTTACTCTCCATACGTCCCATGACGTAAATATGCAGTGGAAAGAATAAAAGCTCTTAAATAAGTAAAAAAAAAACAATTGTTTATATCCATTTTTCTCACGAATTTGTATTTCTCTCACCGGAGTCGATTCTCTGTGCACCGAATTAATTTACCTTCTATGGTTATTCATCATCGTAACAGGTACCAACTTGTTTTTTGTTTTTGGAGGGTGGAAGGAGGGATCATTTTCGGATTTCCTTTACAGTATTGATAGAGAGGCTAAAGCTCTCGGTGTTTATCAATCTTTGAGGGATTAGCGATGCATTCGACTTCATTCAACATCGTAAAGGTGGTTGAGTAATTGGATATCTGGCCCGCTCTCAATACACTACCAATGTTTTAAGTCAGTCCCGCCATCCACCCAGGCGCGATGGCTCCCATTTGCTGACCCCGGCCGGTTGGAAGACCTCGTGAGCTCGGTAAGCGGGATCGAACCAGCGACTACGCGAGTATTGCTAGGCACCTCTAGCCACTGCACTACCATCGTCGCATTTTGAATGAAACAGTTTTGAAAACCAGTCATATATGCCCTGAGGTGGGAAAAAACTGTTTGTTTATCGTAGCTTAGATGATGTAGAACACCTTAAGTATGTGAATAGTAAGAAAAGTAGATCCTTTTTTAACGTGTCTAAGTTCTTGTATGACATCATCGCTTTACAAACTTGTTCTCAGTGAGATTTCAATGAGAATGGATGAGTCTGTGTTTCTCATAAACACTAGCGCTTTTTTGGGGCTTCCAATCACTGCTAATATCGCGGGCAATGAAGTAAGAAGGCATCAGTGAATCACTGAATAATTTCTCAGCTTATTTGCGCGCATGTGTGTTCTCGTAGCCATGCATTCCAAAGAAATTTTTTCTAGCTTATTTCAATGGTCGAAGAATGTATTATGAAGACAATCAAAGCCTAACAGGCACCATCACGTTTACAAATGCGCTCCCATTAACAAGGAAATGGTACAGCCTCCTTAGGCATTAGTTTGATCCTGTCGTATACTCACCAAGCTCCTCATCCTTTCGGTGTCGGGAAATTAGTTCTGGAATTGTCTGGGCCCTCAAATCCACGTGGGAATACCTTAGCACGGCTATCTTAGGCTTCCAAGGAGAATCGGAGATTTGACCAGCATTAATGACATTCATAAGTCCTCACGATAATCCTCGAGGAGCAGGGAGATCCACACGTGGAAAGTTCGAAGACCTTCACGGACGATGTATGTGAGGAAGCGAATAGAATGAAAGAATGCTGCGAACCACACAGTGTGATACATAATGTCTTGTCATGCAATAGTAAAAAAAAGTAGTCCCATTATCCACTGAAGAGTTTTGCGCAAGGCTGCCCTACAGTACATAGTGGATGGATCGCTACTTCGATCCTACGCCCGAGTTCACGAAGGACTCCACCCCTCAGGGGTTAGCAAATTGGTACCAGACTTCTTCGTGAGGAGAGCAACCCGTATCACCTGTAGTCCAGTTCATCGCCGAGTAACTTAAGCGGGCGTCACTAAATCTTCCACTTTCTTTTTCGCGTGCCGAAGTGGTCCAGTGGGTTCACGCTGTAGGGACTTGTCGAGCATCATAACTTTCTTCCAGCCTCGTCGTGAAGAACTCTGACCATCGCGTCGATGACCTTTCTGCAGTTTGCTTGACATGTCAAGGAATCCAGTCACCAACGGCTGTTGTACATCAGTTGTCGTTAATATGCATTACGTGTCCGGCCCATCTTATCCTCGACTGTTTGACGCACAGAACGACATCTTGATTTTTTATCGTTGACATAGATCGGAGTTTCGGATCTCTTCCCTTACTTATGTGACAAGGGGTACTCCTGGCGTCGTCCTTTCGACTCCGCGTTCGATAACGCTGAGTGACCTTTCATCTTGCTTACGCAGCGACTAGGCTTAATTTTGGAAAAGTGGGTACGGAGTCGTGTGTTCTTTTTTCCCTTCACTACATCCTCGATACTCTTGAAAGCTCCCCAAGCCGCTCGTTTCCTTCTGCTCAACTCTGGAGATAAGTATTTCATTATATTGATTTCCTGACCTAGATAGACATAACTGGAGCATTCGGAGGTATTCGTTCCGTTGAGCGTGAATAGGGCACACGAAACCAATTGGTTCCTCATAGACATCGTTTTTGTGAGATTTATTCGAAGACCGATCTTTCCACAGGCTTTATCAAAGCCTTCAAGCGTACGTTCCGCATGGCTGATGTTTGGTGTTATAAGGACGATATCATCAGCAAAGCGAAGATGGTGTAACTGCCGACTGTCGATTTTCATTCCCATATTTATCCCATTCCAATGCTCACATGACGTTTTTGAGGGTGGCGGTAAATAATTTTGTCGTGATGGTATCGCCTTGCCTAACACCTCTTTTGGCGTCGATGTTAGTATAGTTGTGGAATGGTGATATCTTGGTTGTGAAATTTTTATAAAACTCACGAAGAATCCATGTATACTGAGTGCGGCCCCCTCGCCATCTAGAGAAACCATGTTCTATTTTCTAAACAGAAGTGAAAATCTTCTTTGTGTTGACGAAACTGAGACAGAGAGGTCTTTTGTACCCTCCCTATACTTCAGTGAGCCTTGTTATGGTGTGATGTGGTCCACTGTATTGAATCTTTTTCGAAACCCTGCTTGCTCACGTGTCTGTCCTTCGCCCAGTGTTCTGTCAGTCTGGTTTAGGATGACTCTAGTGAAAAGTTTGTAGACGATAGACAGCAAACAGATTACACGATAGTTGCCGATATCGCGGAGGTCACCCGTCTTGAACAATAATACGGTCCTGCTGGTATAACACTGAGTACCTTGTATTCGAACAGGTAACGTTTGAAGAGCCGAGCCAATGTGTTTACGAGGACTGACGTAAAGTTCTGCAGGTGTTCAGATGTTATTCTGTCCGTACCTGATGTGTTCGATTTTTCGACGACGAAATAACATGTCGGATTTTAGGAGGGAGACCCGGTGGTACAACATATCCATACTCCTTTATTTCATATGACGGTAGGTAGATGTGGCTATTGAAGAGATCTGAGTAGTAGCCGTGAATGATTTTCTCCATTGCCTTTCTGGACGCTCTAACTGTTCCATCTGGTCGTCGGAGTGCAATCATCTTGGTCTTGTAATTGGCGAAGCTTCGGTGGGCTTTGCGAATGCTTTTCCCAGTCTCTGCGGCTTCGACCATTACTGCTGCTCTTCTCTCTTCAAGATCTTCTTTTATCGCCGGTCTGCATTGGTTTGCATGTTCGACGTTGGTTCGCGGTTGTCTGCAGCACGTTCGATTCCACGCTGAGGTACCAGCTCGAACGTTTATGAAGACAAAGGTCTCTCGTTGGTTTTCGTACTCTCAGTTTTAATAGCGTTACCGTGAAGATGTTGAATGAGCCGATCGTATTCCTCGTCGATGTTGTCGAGAAGCCGTTTTCCCACCAGCCGGCTAGTGAATTGAACAAATACCAATTTATGGTGGTTTTGGGACTTTATTTTTTGAACTTTGTGGTTTTTTCTCCTTTAGGCGAGGAATGAAATCTCGCACAAAAGAGACAATGGTCTGATCTCGTGTAGAAAACAACAGCGATATCGGAAAGACAAAACCTTTTATTTTCTATGATGTGGTCTATATCGTTATGGTACTGTCCACTGGGGGACTCCCACGTTTAAGCGTTAAGGGTAGCGCTTCCGGAACTGCGATTTACCATGGACGGCCTTGGTCGTCGTGATGAACTCAGGCAGCTGCTCACCCTGCTCGTTTCGTTCTATTTTGTGGGTCCCAATGTGGCTTTCTTCAGACGTTCTTCTTGGTTCAATCTTAGCGTTAACGCCGAAGTTAAAGAGAACAACAGTAAGTCAACGCAACTAGTGTTATATGGGCCAATTGTACATCCAGTCTTCTCTAATGATGCTTATTGAAGTCGAGTGCAAGCCGCATCCCTTAGAATCGACGCAGAAAGCTTTAACCTCTTGTTCTTTAATCCTGTTCACCACTGAGTAATTCGAATGAACGGACCCTAATCAACTCTTCGTTTACCTTTGTTGCACTTCAGAGCTTTCTAGTGCACTTAGCGGTAATGTGGATAAGAGTTGCTTACCTAGCTCTGGCATAGTGAGGTTTTACTCTTTTTCTGTAACTAGGCTTAAAGATGAAAATGTTAAATTTCTCAACGAGGGTGACGTAGCTTCAGGATGACGTCTCAGTTGTATTTTGGCATCCAGGAATATCCTAACCACGAGACAGTAAGCCATTGTGAAACAATGGAAGTATTATGATTCTAAAGCTTAGCAATTCATGCGTGCTTAGGATGTGGCAGCTCTTTTCCTTGGTATATACACTGCACACTACATTTCCTATGCAGATATGAAGCAAGTGATCTCTGTGATTACTTAAAGAGTACAAGCTTGTTTATGAAAGTTTCAACCGCGCTTTCAACACCCATACTCGATTTGTTAAAGATTGCATATTTATATTTTACTAACTTGAGTATTCCTAATCAATTCGGGAATTCCATTTCAGCTCTATTCTGTGGATGTGGTCACTGATAGAGAAAGACGTCTACGAGAAATGGTATGCATATCATCGTATGCTGGCGTTGGAGGATCTACCGATGAGGCAGATTTATCTCTACGGAACCGGCGACCATGTAGGTGTCGATTACTAAGTTAGAAGACAGAAAGAAAACATAACAGAAAAATCAGGCCCTGTGTACTACGAATTGTAGCCATCTATGAAAATGAGGAGATCATAATGTGTAACTGTTATCTACTGCACGTTATTTTTCATGGTGGAGTATTATGTGAAGTACCATCACGCAGACGCTGAGGTGTTTGCAAAAGTTGGTTCCCAAGCCAGATCGAAAGCGCGCGTGCTCTTTCCGAGGGCCCACGTGTTGCCCACTGCATCACTGATACCCTCGTCCTACCTTTCTCTCAGCCATTCTTTTGCCCTATCTGTGCCGTCAGCAATCATCCGTTAACGGGAATGATTCAGAGTGCACAAATCGGCATTAAACTCAGTTAAGCGGAGGCTGTAGTCGAATTCACAATATATAACATTTATCTACTACCCATTATTTTTCACGGTAGGGTATTATGTCGAATGCGACCAAGATGATACTGAGATATTCCCTTGGCGGGTGATTGCTGAAGTTAACGATAGAATAAAAGACTGGTTGAGAGAAAAGCAAAACGAGGACCTCAGTAGTGCAGTGGGTAACAAGTGGGACCTCTGAAAGAGTAATCGTGGGTTCGATCTGGCTTGGGGTCAGGGTTTTGCAAATATTTCAACATCTTTGAGGAAGTCATAGTTTTTTTGTAGTTCTTAGGTAGAAACTGACAAAACCATTTTATGAAAAAGAACGGAGGCAATTGTAGCAACATTTCTGGGATTCCGACCGTGATAAACCAGTTATAAAATTTAAATGGCATTTTGCCATGGTAGTTTTTATCTCAGGTTTAGATGTGTTGTCGATTGTCGCTTTCTAGTTTAACACAACTATAAAGGAGGGGACGCATTTTTTGTAACGAGATTGAAGACATCCTCATCAGAGTAGGGGACATTTTAGGAGTGCCAGCTCTGATTTCAATGCCGGTTCCAATCAGATTACAAGTGAAACAATGTTAACCTTTTGTTTTCTGCCTACTATAGTTTTCACGGTATGGTATGATGTGAGATACAACCAGAACGACAACAGAAACGCAGAGCAAGGGCCTCCGTGGCTCAAGTGTGTAATGCGCGAGGCCCGGAAAGGTAAGTCGTAGTTCGATCTGGTCCGAGGTCCAAGTTTCGCGAATATCTCAGCATCGTTGTGGTTGTTTCTCACAAATGAAACAGTTGTAATAGTTGATATTTAGAAGCTATCAGAGTGAGGCACTGCGTAAGCAAATTGCTCGTCTTTTTCTTGGTTTGTTAATCAGTTCTTTAAATAAGGAGCCGAATGTTGAGGAAATAGTATTTATTGGTATAATTTCAGGTCTGTTCCGTAGATTCGATTGAGGCTTTTGCTGAAGCACAACAACGACGAGGTGCTACTATTCAGCTTCGCCTCTGGAAGGACTCATTGCACTGTCAGCACTACCGGTCTCATCCCACGGAATACGAGCAGTACTGCTTGGATTTTGTGATGGAGCGGAGTTCTACTTCTGATTGTTCTACAGTTACCGAGATGCTGAACGAAATCTCCACTTCGGAACTTATTCTTCCAGAAGTAACTGATCGGGCTTGTATGATATGATCTTGTTGAGATAAATTGTTTCTTCTACGGCTTGTAACAACTGAGTAAATGTGTTTTACACAAACACGCGCACAGTTACTGTCGCTATCACTCCATGGAAAGTGTGAATAGAGTGCTTCCGTTGATGGCGACTTGTCACCGCCTGATCGGTTGTCATTCACAGTTGGGTGATTTATGTCCCTCGGTCGAGCATGTGCTCGTAAGTCGTCCACTGGCGCTCTCCGGATTTCTCGACACGTTTCACTAAATACGAATGATGAGGGTAAAGTTGTCGATGACCTGTCTAATGATACATTTCACAGAGGTGAACAACCTCGATGACACGGCGAAACTCTTTGCATTTTTCTTGCATTTCGATTCACGAATGATCAGAGATGATAACAGTTTGACCAAAAAATCGATAATCCACAAGAGGACAGCTCTGTGCTCGTGGGTTATCACACTGGTAACTGATCGACGCCAGGGAAGCTGGACAAGCCCAAGACGAGATTAAACGGTTAATCCTCTCAAATGTGTTATATTGCGATGCAGAAGATGTATTCATAGGAAAGTAAGGAAGCAGAAGAAAATTAACGTGCGCTGTATTGAACGGTTTCCATGTACATTTCCAGGCAGCAGAACTGTGACACCCTTCAGGGACCACGACTGCTTCTACGATGCCTTGTTGACAGTAACGCGCTCACGATCCGAACCGCATCTCTCAATTTGTCAAAGAATCCCCGTTTGTCTCGTCGTCCCCGCTAGAACGAGCAGGTCCCGTCGTCTCGGTGATGTCATACGGCCGTTTGACGGTGGGTAAGAAGCCAGTCCTAGCGCCGTACTGTTGAGCGCACGCGGGCGACGTCGCGCACGAACAACGGCCACCTACATGAGAGGGGTCTGCGACGACGCACGCGACAGCCGTCTGCCCCGTCCATCGATTTTCGCGCTGTCGAGAGTGGAGAGAGAGAGAGAGAGAGAGAGAAAGGGAGGGAGGGAGGGAGAGATAGAGAGGGAGAGAGAGAGAGGGAGAACGAGAAAGCGACTGCCGTCCGCGAGTGATTCAGTGTGGTGCGGTGACGGTGGAGCTGACCTGCGACTCTGACTCATGGATGGCGAAAAGGGCGAGTTCCAGGCCCTCGGCGGCTCTCTGGCCCTCCATCAGAAAGGCGAATTCCAAGCCCTCAGGGGCACCCTCTCACTTGACCTCAGCAACTGTAAACTACGCTCAGACCCACAACCTAGCAATGGTGAGTCTTTTTCGCCGTTGTTTCGATGCCTAAGGTGCCGATCGTTCAATTTTTTGTCTCGTCGTTCCGGTGCCTAACGTGCCGCTCAGTCAGTTCATTGTCTGCCTGTCGACGGTGCTTTCCTGCTGATTTCTGGCAATTTCAGAATCACGTACCGATCCGACTCTTGAGCAAAAGCAGTACGCCCAAGGATTTCTTGGTTCGTCCTAATTTCATTTCTCTGCGATTATTCCGTTCAATCCGTACCTCCCGAACACTTTCTGGACTCAGTTTATCGTGCACGTTTTAGACGCCCTTCGTGCTGTTCAACAAATTCATAATTTCGAGTTCGAGAAGAAGGTGCTTTCTCCGGGATTCATAGCACCAATTGTCGGCACTGCTGAATTCCTCACTCCACTTATTTCCCCCTCTAGTCGGTACGTTTTTCTTTTCGATTTCAACGCTCTGTAGTCTTCCGTAATGCTTCGAAATTATGACGCCTAGCGTTTTTTTTATGAATCTTTTGTTTGCCGACAGGAAACTTTATGCTATAAAAACTGGAGTGTGTTGATTCAACAGGACTGCCGAATGACTACGATGAAATTCTCTGCTTCCGAAGGCGCTTTACGGGTGGCTTTATGGGATGACGAAATTTGCATCCTCGAACCCACTGCTCAGACCAATTCGGGATGTTTGATTGCATTTCAGAACGCAAAACCCAGTCAATCAATTGTGTGCTTCGCAATGTTAGTAGGCGTATAACCATGAATTCATTACAAAGAAGCCGGCGTAGTGTAATAGTGTGTGAAAGCACAGAGATTTTCGGGATATTGTGACTACAACATGTTTTTTCGACGAATGAATAATTTCCAATCTGTCGCAGGACTTGAAAAGTTAGGTAAAGCTCTAGTTTACAAGTTTTACACAGCGGGCGGCCTTGTCTGTTCGACAAGTTGACGTACGTGAGGTTTTATTAAACACACGGCAGTGGTGTTGTGCAGCAACACACACGTCATGAAGAAGGATTCCGTTTGCGCTTTGCTGTCTGTTCATTGCACACGAATCGTCTGATGGGAGAGAAAGACAGATAAGTGTCCGATGGAGGCGCTTCGGAGACATTTAGTCACACTCGTCGGTGATAACAGTGTGGCATAACCGAATACCATCGTCGGCTCCAGGACTCCGCTCATATTTGCTTTCGCAAGAGCTTTTTTTCGCATAATGCGTTAGTGTAGTCGAGTTCTTCATTGAAATCTTAAAAATGTATTGAGAAAATGGTTGTCTTGAAAAATGTTTGGGAGAAAAATGAATGCACAGATTAGTGAGAGTATCACTTTCAATAATCGTTGAGATCCAAAGAAGAGAATTAAGATGTCAAAAGAATAAGTCGCTCCTTCGTTCTGAGCAGATACAACGAAGTTTGATTTACAGTGACTACCAAGCGATCCTTAACGCAATGGTAGCCAAAACTCCAATCATGCAACCGGTAGGCGGCAACTCGACAAACTCGAGCTTAGCGACAAACACGGGTTTTCCGACGGCAATATCAACGCCGGGAACGTCGTCTGCTGCTGCACCATCCACGTCGGCCACCGTGACTGCTGCGGATTCATCGATTTTACCGAAAGTCGAGGTCTGAATTCTTGTCAGAAAGGTTTAGGTTGCCAAGAGGGACACATCTAATGTTCTCTATTGAAAATGGTGGCCAAAGATTGTGTGAATTCCTTTGGGAAAAAATGTTTGGGCTGCGTTTAGATAAAGTAATCCTTGGTTGGAATATGCACACTGCCATGTCACTTTCGTAATATTTTTTTCTTTGTGTGAACCCTAGATTTCTATACTAATTGGCATAACGTTCCATGAAATAATTAATCATTTTCTTACTCCATGGTAGTCACACGATCACAATTCCAGTAGGTTCTTAATTGAGGAATTGGGCAGTCCATTCCCGCATAGTGAACGTCTAATGTAGTTGATCAAACTCTTTGAGCTTTCTAGAGAACAAATTCTCCTCTGTGTTCCAGATTAAGCAGGAACCGCTGTACATTTCCGAGGATTTATCCGAGTCAGACCGATCGGGGTCGTCAAGCACGGTGACGACTCGGAACACCAGATCGCTCAAGGGTGACTCTGCAGAGTGAGTAGTTTGCGTTTTTTGCATTTTGAGTGAACGCTCCCTCAGTAATTTGCTACGATAATTTTTTTGTACTGATATTATCCTTGTTTATATATAACATTGCTAACAGTACAGTATTGGTAGTTCAGAAGGTAAAAAAGTGACTTCATATGCGGGATTTTCTGCAGCTGTGGTTAAACTGATGATCGGACTTCATTTCTTCCTATATGCGTAAGAATGGTCAATTTATTTCGGGTTTCAAAAGATTTGCCGAGGACTGAAACATTCAGTTGAATATACGCCACAACCCCAAACGACACTCCTGTCTCATCTTACGGCATTTTGGGGTGAAGGCTGGTTAGACATGTGGAGATGGATATGCCTCTCTATTCTCCAACCTTGTTAAAACGATTATACCAGGAATTGTTTATTTAAAAAAAACCCGCGAAACAGAGGGATGCCGGTCATGCTTCCACGATGGAGTAACAATTTGAGGTTCGGGTGTCTTTCTCTGTCTTAACTACAATACTCTTCTTACCGCGGATATCTGTGCCTTCATATATTCAAAGTACTGTGACAGAAAATGGTCCTCAAGAAGTAGACTACGTGATGGGACACAACTTTCTCGAGGTTTTGCAGTTGTATTATATTAGTATTACGTTACAGACTTGTAATTCAATTTAAGGGCGGTAATGAAAGATAGACAGAAAATATGCTGATCAACGTCTGACCGCTATTTCATTGTTGTGAGTCAGGGGATTTTGATTCAACTTTTCCGTAAACCCGTTATGAGAAGCAATTCCTTTCAAAATCTTTGAATGACGTAGAGAAGAACAATCACACGTATCACCGGTAACTCTGTTAATCAAACATTAATTCATGCCGACGATAATGAAGCCCATTCGTAGCCAACGCTCATTTAAGAGACACAAGGAAGCGTAATACTTCTGACATGGTGCCGTGTCAGTAATGTTTCTGGGGCGGGGTTTACCATGGGTAGCCCTCCAAGACTCTGCCATGACATGGGTTTGCTAATCTCTGCGCTTCCAGGTGGAAATATCAAACCTCACATTTTGGGAGACCTGGTTAGGTGTCAACCTCGACACATCACAGTTCGACACCAGATGTGATAGTGAACTATCGAGATGTGGTCAAAAGAGTGTTAAAATAGATTTTAGGCAAATACTTTTCGCTTCTATAATATTAACATTATCGAAACTCTGAAAGCGCCTCTCAACGGTCTTAGATTGGTAACTCGTTGTCGCGTATATTTCCAAAAAATTAAACCTACGGAAACACAAATCCCTTCCTATCTGTTGCTCTCCCTCCCCTCCCTCTCTCTTTCTCTCTCTTATTGTGACCTTCACACAAACACCACACCAAACTCTTCTACTTCCTTCCATTACTTGCTTGGTTCATAAACACTGAAACACTTCCGAATATTGGAGACTACTAAACCGATTCCGTTCGTTCTGGTTTCATACTTTTGATTATGCTTTTTCTTCTCCTCACATCTTGCAAATCGTCCCACTTAATGATTAATAGAGAGTTTTTGTTTGCCTTTATGGTATCCATTAAGTTATTGGATTGTAATGTACTTGTCAAAGGCATCAAAATGTTTTTGGGGAAAATTTATCACCATGGTAATTTTCCATTATCGAGCGGTTTTGTTAAAGCACGCATATGTCCTTGCAGTACCGTAGCTCGAAATTCGAATCATTGAAGAGATGAGCAAAGTGAATCCTCAGGAAAAAGAGGAAGGTGGAGCGAACTGAAATCCATCCGTGCTACTTTAAGCACCAGTAAACAGCATATTCAATGGACGTAGACGAAATGAGGGAAGATCTTAACGTTGAGCATTTAACAGACTGTCTTCCAGACAGGTCATTTCACCTTCAAACAGAAATGTTGTTGAAATCTTAATGGTAAAAATTATGCAGAGTCTCATCTATTTCCTGTCATCCCACTTATAGATAGTTAATAAGCTTGAAATTGGATTTTTCGACTGCAAATTAGGTTTCAAAATTTTATTAGAAAGGGAAAGAAGTGCTGCTGTTGAGTACACCTCTACATAAGTATGTGTGGATTGAAAAAGTGTTTAAATTGTAGGTTATCATCGTTTCAGTTTTGGATTCGTAGTAAGCCTCACTAGTCGATAAGGCGGTACGTAAAAGAAGTTTTAGTAAGAGGAAAAGTTCCAAGTTTAACAGAGGAGTGGTCGTGCTGAAACCTCTATGATTTTACTTTGGAAAGTTATCGTATTCTTTCTTTCAAAAACTTTCATACAAGTTCTCGACGAAACCCCTTAATATCTGGAACTGCTGTCTACACGTTGCATAAAGCATAAAGCTGTGGACGTTGATCAATTCCCGAGAGATGCGCCACGCATAGACTTCGTTACTTATCGTTTGGAGGTGATTGTATGCATATATGGCTTTTACAGTAACTCGCGGTGGCCTGCCGATGTATCGAACCAGTGTTGCTATCCTACCAGACACGTCTGGTACCAATTTGCCGACCCAGGAGGGATGGAAGGCTTGGTGGGCCAGGGTCACTGGAATCGATCCCATGTGTATTGTAGGGTGCCTCCGACCACTACACCACACGTGCCCACGGCTTACGGTCATACCATGTTGAGGGCACGCCATCCTGTCCGATCTGGCAAGCTAAGCAACACTTTGCATAATGCTTCAAATTTATAATTCCGCTTCACTACCGTTCTTCTTGTTTTATTGTAGTTATATCTTTCAATTGCGTATAATTTCCTTGAGATTGTACTTTCTATGATTTCACCAAGTACAAATAACCTGACGTTTTTTTTTCGGTTTAAAAGGAGTTTGTGGACTAGTTCGTCTCTAGAAGTTAAAATGTGGTAGGATTCCCGTAAAGTGCGATTGAGGAATCAATGGAAAAGGCGGTTTTGCTTGTTTTTTAAGAATGTTGAACATCTGAACTGCGGTCTTCTGATTCTCAAATTCATGCAACCCCATAGATAATTCCTCTATCAAATAGAGAATTTTCGCACCATTCTCTGACTGCTTTAAGTTGATGATGCGCCCCATTTTCCACATGTTTCGCGGCAAGATTGGGAAGTCGTTAGATTGCCTCGTTTGTTATTTATGTTGTTTGTGGGTTTCACAGAGACTCTTCAAGTATTCTTGGCTCCAGATGTTCCAATATTTTTCTGTTAGTTTGTGAGCTGACGCAAGGGCATCTTTCCCTTGCTGTCGTAGTAGTGCCGCTTCTTGGGGTGGAAGGTAGGTTTTATTTTCTTCTTCTTCTTCTTTGATGAATTCAGATAAGTAACGAATCCCTCGGGGCCTTCTTGATATGTGAGAGGGCGAGTGTTAAGGTTACCTTCTGTTTCGACTAAGAGGTGTTCTAATTCTTCTGTTGTTGGGATCGTTCTATGCAGTACTTTGTAAAGAGAGTACTTGACCGATTTTATGAGACGCTCCCAAAATGCCCCATGCCACGGAGCATAGTAATTATCCTTGATGTTAGCCTCTTTGTTGCCGTTGTACTTGCTAGTGTCGTTGATAATGTTCGCTCAGAAAGAAGTTGGGTGCATTACTAAGGGTGGTAGGATTCGGCATGCCTCGTCTGCCAAAAGATCGCCTTAATACTGGTAGGAAATCATTCGTCGTTACGCTGTGTAAAGGATAAAGGATAAAGGGATAAAGCTGTCGGCGTTGGTCAATCACTGAGGATGCGTCATGCATTGGACTTCATTAAGCAGCGTTGGAGGTCATTGAATGCATATCTTAACTTCTCAATGACTCGCGGTTATCTACCCATGTATTGAGCCAGCGCTGCTATCCTTCCAGACAGGTCTGGTACAATTTGCTGACCCCGGAGGATGGAAGGGTTGGTGGGCCAGGGGCCGCGGGGATTGATCCCATGTGTGTGTTGCGGGGCATCTCCGATGCCTGTGCCACACGCGTCCTTTGTGCTGTGTACGAGTTCTAAATGAAGTATTCTGGTTGTCACGCATGCAAAGATGATACTGTAGACCTTCGTTGTTCCTTCATTATTTTTCGCTGTTATTGGTCTGAATTAGTCTACACCTGTATGCTCATCTCCTTACTCGCCTTTCTGAGAGGTCGTTCATCGGTGGGTAGTTGTAGGGCAGATTGTTTTGAGAGGCCACGCGTTGTCTTATGACTTTCGTATCCATTTGTCTTAGGCTTGTCATCCAAAATTTTTCGTGTACGTTGGGTATGGTTTAGCTTGTAGCATTGTAGAACGAAAAATGTGCATCGACGACTAATAATTCTGCAATTATAGAGAATATTTGTTAGGTATGTAGAGA